>JAUMHE010051327.1:0-20961 GCA_032359235.1 Enteromius mattozi
TTGTGTATTGTAGTGCTGCTACTGAGAAACAAGCATTGTATAAGCTTCAGTTAGCCTTCAATGTCATTCAATCAAGAATCAAATAGCTTGGCATTGTTGTTGACGATGCCTTATGTTTTGGCTCTCATATTACAAAATTGAAGAAAAAATTGAAGATTAAGCTTGGGTTTTATTTCAGAAATAAGTTCTGTTTCTCATTTAATGCACAAAAGACTTTAGTATCTGCTACTTTTCTATCTGTACTTGATTATGGGGATCTTGTGTACCAGTTTGCTCCTTCTCATTTCCTCTCTTCTTTAGACACTGTTTATCATGGTGCTTTAAGGTTTATATCTGGGTGTAAATCATCCACTCATCATTGTACGCTGTATAACAGAGTAGGTTGGCCTTCTTTGTCATTCAGGAGAAAAATGCATTGGCATTTACTTATCTACAAAGCCATCCTGGGGATGTTGCCTTTATATCTTTGCTATCTTTTACGCAAGAGAACTGTTGAGAAATATTCCCTGCGTTCTCAAAAATGCCTCACTTTTTCTGTTCCTTTCCTTCGGGCCGAATTAGGCAAGAAGTTTGCTGTCGTTGGATCATTTTAAAATGCTTGTTCGACAAATGGAGTCTGACTCTGTGACATGTAACTATTTTAAGTAATTTTAAACTGTTTATGTTGTGTGGTTGTGTTGAACCTGATTGTACTGCTGCCCATTTTGGCCAGGACAAAAGAGATCATTGATCTCAGAGAGTCTTTTCTGGTTAAATAAAGGTTTAAAATAAAAATAGAGTGATGACGACGGAGAGAACCAAATGATAAGTTGTGGTTCTCAACTGCTTTGGCCTTAGGACCCACAGTGTCCCATGATCATCAAGCCGCGATCCACTATATATAAATATATATATGGCAGGACAGGATAGTTCGCTTTTCTGAGGTGGGAGACCTTTTATTTCATAACCAGTTACGAAAATAACGATAGAATAAAGTCAATGACAATAAACCTATCAACATCTCATCTGACCGCAGACACTAAATCGGGACAGCTCATTTTTACTCATTAAACTGTGTTTGACTGTAACATTAGTTTTTTTCCCTATTCTAAAATTATTCAACTAATACTACTTTTAAATTCCCCTTATTTAATCACAAATACTTTTACATGGTTATTATAATGGAACCAATTATTTAATATATATACACAGGCCCCAAAGTAAATCATAAATAAAAAACACTTTTGTAATAACCCTTTAAATATTTTGTTGTATAACCAGTTTTCATCACTCGCCAGTACTAGATTGTGTTGGGGGGCATTGGTTTCAGTCTCTGCCCTCCTCAGGTCTCTCTTCTTTAGCCAGCTCAGGTTGAAGATGTTGACAAGATTCCTACAAAAGGCCCATGGCACAAAATGGAGGTTGTGTCCAAAGCAATTGAGCCATTACGTATTGCAGCCACAATGTTAGCATCATTTTCTGTAGTAATACAGGCCATTTTGCTTCCCTCCAATTCCCAGTCTGCTAAAGCAAACTTAAGGGCTTCGACAAGAACATCCGCTGTGTGGCTCTGAGGTATGTAGATGGTCTCTAAACACTTTGACTGCAGAGTCCAGTCAGCGGTTATGTAGTGTGTGGTCAGGCTCATATATGGGGCCATATATCTGTAGTGGCAGCTTAAAAGGAGTTGTCTTTTTATCTCCTTCAGAATGTAGTCCTTTACTTTGTTGTACGAGGATGGAATGGCAGTTTGGGAAATGTACGTTTCCTTTGGCAATTCATACAGTTTGCAGCATATTTTTAAATGCTGGTTTTTCGACCATGTTTAATGTTTAATGTTTAAAGCGAGTGACGCTATCCCTGAGAGTGCGGCATTTCGTGCTGTCACGTTTTTATTTGCACTGTCAGGAAAAGGCATCTGTAACCAATATCTGTCTGGATGACCCTTCTCCTTCTCCAGCTGCAATTGTTGCTCCCAGATTGAAAAACTGGGTGGGATGATTATGTTTTAGGCTAATATCTTAATTTTCCCTGTTTTCTATTATCTCTGCTTTATTTCTTAATAAGCATAGTTTTATTATCCATAAATTTGTAAATGCAGGACTGTAAAGGCATTTTAAGTGTTTTAAATTTATTTAAGCTACTGCTGAAAAAAATACTCTAAATATTTATATGGCTATTTTTAATGTAACCAAAATGTGCGTTTATTAAATTATTAAAATATTATAACACACTAATTTAGAGCGACCTTATGTGATGTCTATGTTGTTATTTTTGAAGACTGCTAGCATAAGTGATTAAATGTTTTCTCATGCGAGATTTTTTTACAGTATTTTAAAAGACCTGCATGAAAGCTGTTCTTCTGTCAAACACAGTTTAATGAGTAAAAATGAGCTGTCCCGATTCAGTGTCTGCGGTCAGATGAGATGTTGATAGGTTTATTGTCAGTGACATTAATCCATCGTTATTTTCGTAACCGTTACTGAATTACTCGACATGTTCTCTGTCCTCTGAAGCACTTTAAATGAAGAAAATATTCAGGCAGCACTATAGCAGGCTGTATCACCTGGATAAATGTTTTATATAACTAGCAGAACGATGTATTTGAAGTTTTCTTCTACCATGTTCAGCACTTTTGGGAACTAATTGAATAAAAAAAAATTAATTGCTTCTAAAATTGATTATTCACATGTTATGATTTCTGATAATGTTGCATAATTACGTAAAATAGCCTAATATTTTGGGTTTGATTTTGTAAACATTAGCTAACTGTTTAATAAATACACTCACATGATATTCTAAAAAAACAATTCTGTAGATAATAAACCAACCTGTTTGTTCCTCAGTATCTTCTTGTTTGACTCTGAATGTTTCTTCAATCTTCATGTCTTCTCTCTCCTCTTTAATAAATGATGTATTACTTTGTTCCTCAGTATCTTCTTGTTTGAATGTTTCTTCAATCTTCATGTCTTCACTCTCGTCTTTAATAAACTCAGTTTCTTCTTGTTTGACTCTCAATGTTGCCTCAATCTTCATGTCTTCACTCTCGTCTTTAACCAGCACCATCTTTATAACCGTGTCTCATGTGGAGTTTTTCTCTGTGTTTGGGCACTTTTTCCTGTTTAAGATCAGAATAATTAACAGAAAGTAAATGTATTATGTCATTTAAAATTTAATGTCTACTGCTTAAAATATAGATTTTGAATTTCTGAAAAACTTTTATGCAAATTAATATTTTACTATGACAGGGTGGACACGTGAAGCTACATGTTAAGTTACAAACAAACTGATGAAGATTAGGAAACATAGAATAACTCTTCTGTTACTCGTGCACTTTGCTCACAGAAAATAACATTCGGTAATATCACTAGGTAAGGATAAGCACAGTTTATACACAACTCTCCAAACAGGTTTGAAGGATTTAAACACTTGAAAAAGATTAAAAGCATACACCTTTTGTCAGCCGAATCACAGACGCACGAGCGCGGCGCGGTCTTATGACGTCATAACGCGCCAAAATAAAAGTCTTCTCTAGACGCCAAAATAATAGCGTGGGTATATCTGTAGCAATACGCTAATTGTTTTATGAAAAACACATACATAAAACCAACAAAACCAGCAAAAATATTATAAAAATTTCCATTACAGCAGTTTTAATGTATTATGGACCTTTTATTTGGTAAAAAAAAAAAAAGACTTCTCCACACACAGGTTAGGTATTTACAATATAGAGTTAAAACTAAAAAAAAGTTTCATGCTGAAACAGGTAAAACACATATATTAGTTTGTTAGGGATTGAAATTAGAAGTGTTAACTTAAAAATAATAATGTTTTTCTATGTTTGAGCCTTATTTAACATTATTATTTATCATTTTAAAATTAAATGTATATACATTTTGTGAGCAATGAGTTTTTAATTGTTAGTGATTTATTATCCTGAACTTTGGCGAAAATCCGCGCTGAGTTGACCAATCAGGAACTTGCTCTAGTAGTGACGTGATTACTAGCAAGCGGAGGCAGAATTCTGAAACTATGGAGGACAAAATCATTGTCGCTGCTTATGTGCTATAATCTGGCCCCCAGTGCGTCTACCAACCAAGGAAAAATTAAAAAGAGTAACTTTGTTTTAGTAAGCTTTTTTCTGCAAGCGTCTAAAATAAACAAGCGTGCCCGATTTCTGATAAATCTGTATTGTTTATCTTTTTGATCTTTTGTTCAAACAATTCACAAAATTCTAACCTTGTTGTAAAACAACTGAAAATAGGGAAAATAGAGAAATTCTTATGATGAAATAAATGTTTTTCTTCAATACTTGTTGACCACAATTAAAAGTGTATAAATGTTTGAATCCACATAAATCCAGTTAGAGTTATATATAAAAATTGTCCAGGCCTAAGCAAAAAAAACAAAAAAAACAAAACACAAAAAGTGTGAAATAAAGAAATTTTTCCCCTTGCCAGGATTTCTATATTGCTTTGATTCAAAGCACAGGCTCTGAATTAAGCCAGTAGTGCCAGATGTAAGCCACTTAGCTCGACACTCTGTTGTTATCTGGAATACTTTATTAATAATAATCACACATTTATAATAAATATGAGTTAAGTATGTATACATTGAAATTTTTAACTTTCAAGTTGAGTAGAAAAGTAGGCTATTATCCTTCATAGGAAATAGGGGAATTATGTGTAAAAAATTGTTTTTGATCATGTCCACTTTTGTACATTTCTTGGCTATTAAGCACTACACCATGTTGTCTTGCCATGACACGCTACCTTCAGGGGAGCAGAAGAAAGCGCAAAGCTTTTCACGCACATCATAAGCTTCTCTGCATCCACTATTTCCACCCATGTTTCTAACAGCTGGTAGCACTTCCCCTCTTTCTTGTGCCTCATCAAGCCACCTCTGACTTTCTAAAGGGGTTGTGAGGTAGTTGTGAAGGATGCAAGCTGCAGTGACTGCATACTCTGGCTTTACATTCATCCTTGTGTAAAGTACCCTCCACCTTGAAGACAGAATGCCAAAGGCACATTCCACAACCATTCTTGGAATTCTGTTGGCTGGAAAAGGTCTCATCAAATATGTTTTTAGTGGAAATGCAGCATCGCCCACCATGGTGTATAGCATTGGGCCTTGAACACCAGATCCTGGCAAGGGACAGACAAAGTTTTTGCCTCCATGGCTCTTCCAAGAGCAGAACCACTGAATACGCCACCATCGCTTGTTCTGCCAAAGTCTCCAACCTGGACAAAAGTAAATCTGTAGTCTGCATCCACTAGTGCTAGTAGGACTATAGAAAAACTCTGCTTGTAATTGAAAAACAAGCTTCCAGAATGTGCAGGCGACACAATGGTAATATGTTTCCCATCGATAGCACCTAGGCAGTACTGTTTCATTCCTACTGACCGCCAGAGGCAGTTCTTAGCACTAGCGGATAATCGCTGCGCCAGCTAGATAGGAAGAGAAGAAATACCAACAAAGTCACCTCATGACGTAGACCGAGGTGCGAGGATATACACCACAGCAACTCGATCCCCAGCCTTTTTCGCTTTCTCGCTTGTTAAGATAGGTCGTTGATTAGCGCTGTTTCGTGCAGCTTGCCTGAGTTGCGAGGATTCGCCCTCCTAAGCGGTGACAGCAAAATATCTTGGATATTTTGGATCACCTTTTCTTCATTACGTGAGTAACGTTATATTTATATTGATTGTGGTGTCTGCGATACCCTGTGCTTCACGGTACTATCCGGTGGCTGGTTTCGACCGCGCTTAGGTAGCATTTCCCCGAGATTTCAGAGATGGCAGAGTTGAACCCCCGGTATCAGCCGCGCCTCCTGAGAACGTTTCTATGAACGAGTTTGATTTCCAACCCCCAGATACTGACGATTTAGACGTTCTATCCATGAGTGCATCTAATTCACATTTCCTTGATGATGAAGCATTGGTGGAACCTGCCATACAGTCTGCCCCCCCACAGGATGTTCTCTCCAGCCTGTCTGCTGCGGGTGGTTCGAGCGGTGGGTCTGTACATTCATCTGGTGCAGACCAATCTTCCCCTGATGACATCCTTTCGATTCTGCAGGTGGCAGTGGCTCGTTTGGGCCTTGACAAATGTGTTCAGCCTGCTCAAACTAATGTGTTTTTCAAGCAAAATGCTGAAAATTAATTTGCTATGCCTCCATGCAAGGACTTTGTGACTGAATTCTCCATTCTAACAGGCTCCAATATGCCTAAAAGGAGGTCAAAGATAGCATGCACCCTAGAATCAATGGCTGGGGCTGACTCTATTGGAGTTGGTCGGGCACCTGACATTGAACAGCCGGTGGCAGCTTTGGTGGTATCACCAGATGAAGCCCTTCAAGGCAATGTCCGCTCCCCACGCCCTCAATGTAATCGTACTGACACATTGTTGAAAAGAGCATACAAGTCTGCGGCTTACATAACTCGGGCAGAGAATACTATTTGCCAGCTGCTGCTTGCTTGTAACGCCACATTAGAGTCTGTGAATGTTGACGCCTCTGTATCTCAGTTCTTACAGACTGCCCTATTGACTATAGGTCATGTGATGCGTGAACTTGGATCACTTGCGGCAACCCTTCTAACGGCCCGACGCCAGGTATGGCTCGCTAAGGCAAGGTTGTCTGAAGATTGTAAGAGGACGCTGAGGGAACTTCCTATTGTGCCGGGACATCTGTTTGGCTCCAATGTCTCTGAACTGTTACAGAAGAGAATGAAGCTGTCAGAGGCCACCCGACAGTTAACCCAGGCCCCACGGGCTCCTTCTTTTAGGGTGCCATTGACGCCAGCTCACCCGCGCTACTCAAGCTTGGAACAGCGGATGCGTCACCATGGTGGTCCTCATTTTCAGACGCCACAGCGACACAGAGTGACCGAAGAGGCTCAGTCACGTCGCCCCTTTCCCCGTCACCACCAAGGGGGGCCATGTCAGCGTCCCCCCACAGGTCCAAAGGGCAGAAACCAGAAACCTTGAAGTTTCAGGGCTGGCAGTCGGTCGTTTCACTGCGCAACACCTACATTACTGGGAAATATCAACATCCGACCCCTGGGTTAGGGTTACTTCACCTCAGGCCTCTTCAGAGGTGGAGCAACAGCTTAGGGCTAGACTCATCAAGACCTCGCCAACGCATGATTGTTGTTTCTCCTGTTTGTGTCAGAGCACTGAAACCCTGGAGACGGGTGACATTTCTGAGGGCTGGAGTGTCACTGGGAGTGATACCTTCTCGTCGGGAAGTGATCACAACCGATGCTTCACTAACAGGATGGGGGGCAACATGGAATCAGAGGGGGATTGGTGGACACTGGTCAACCAAGGAGGGCTTCGAACATATCAATGTTCTGGAGCTGAAGGCAGTGTATCTAGCGCTACAACACTTTTTGCCAAATCTGTTAGGCCGTCGTGTACTTGTCCGGTCCGACAACACGTCCACAGTTTTTCATTTGAATCACCAGGGCGGCACCAGGTCTCTTGCATCCTTACAACTAACTCACAAAATTCTCAAATGGTCTCAAGGCTGTCTGGCTTCATTAAAAGCAGTCTATCTTCCAGGATTGGACAATCAGGTGGCGGATGCTCCAGGGATCTACTGCCTCCAGGCGAATGGAGGCTTCACCCGGATGTGGTGCAGCTGATTTGGCAATGGTTCGGCAAGGCAGAGGTCGATCTGTTTGCCTCGGAGCTAACTACGCACTGCCATTGGTGGATTGCGAGGACGGAGGCATCCAGCCCGTTGGGACAGGATGGATTAGCTCATGAATGGCCGAACTGCCTATTGTATGCGTTCCCTCCTTTTCCACTTCTATGGGAGACCCTACACAGAGTACTCCTGTTCAATCACAGGGTGCTTCTAGTGGCACCTCGTTGGCCAGCAAGACCATGGTTTCCTCTTCTTCTGAGTCTGCTACAGGGCGAGCTGTGGCAGCTTCCCATCAGACACGACCTCCTTTCTCAGCTGAACGGCCGTGTTTGGCATCCAGATCCTGCTCGCCTTCAGCTTCGGGTTTGGCCAGTGGGTCCACTTCTCACTTAGCTGATTGTGAGCCAGCAGTTTTGAACACTATTGGTAACGCTAGGGCTTCTTCAACACGACAGCTCAGCGCAGCCCGTTGGAGGATTTTTTCTTCTTGGTGTGGGAATCAAGGACTTGACCCAGTTCATTGTACAGTGCCAAAAGTTTTGAGCTTTTTACAGCATCTCTTGGATGACAACAAAGCGGCTTCTACTATAAAAGTTTATGTTGCTGCCATCTCCGCTTATCATGCCCCTGTCGAAGGTGCATCCCTGGGGTCTCACAACCTTGTATGTAGTTTTCTGAAGAGAGCAAGGCGTTTAAAACCTGTTCGTTCTACTCCCTTTCCTGTTTGGGACTTGCCACTTGTTCTGGAGTTTCTTTGCACATAACAGTTTGAACCGTTGGAGGTTGTGGATATTAAGTGGCTGTCCTTGAAATTGTCCTTTCTGTTAGCCATTGCTTCTGCTAAACGTATTGGTGAGCTTCATGCTCTGTCAGTGAGTCAATCGTGCCTACGCTGGTTACCAGAGGATTCTGGGGTCATTCTTCGGCCTAATCCAGCCTTCCTTCCAAAGGTCTTGTCACCTCAATTTGTAAACCAGTCTATTCATCTGGCTGCTTTTCAATCTGCTCACTCTTCCTTCGATGAAGGTGTAGGGAGGTCTCATCTGCTGTGTCCTGTACGGGCTTTGAAGTCCTATGTGCAGTCTTCTGCTTCTTTCTTCTGCTTCTAACGGATCAGTTATTCGTCTGTTATGGTGAGGTACGCAAAGGCGCTCCTTTGTCTAAGCAAAGACTAGCACGCTGGATTGTTGAGGTGATAAAGTTGGCGTATAGCCATTCTAACCAACCTTTACCTGTGGGTGTTACTTGTCATTCTACTAGAGCTGTCTCTTCATTGTGGGCCACTTTACGGGGAATTTCCTTAGCGGAGGTCTGTGCAGCTGCTACCTGGTCCTCTCCATGTACATTTGCATGATTCTACAAGGTCAACGTGGCATGAAGTGAGTTCTGCAGTCCTTCTGGAGCATCTTTGATGCAGGTGGGTGGCATTCCTCATGACTGTGTTGGTACGTGTCATCCACTAGTGCTAAGCACTGCCTCTGTCGGTCAGGTAGGAATGAAACAGAATGCTAGTTACGCATATAACTGTAGTTCTGTGAATTCCGGATGACCGCCAGAGTTCTTTGTCATTCGGAATGCGCGAGAAAGTATTTAATTCATATTTAGTTCCAGAAACACTTTGCAGAGTGAGATGGAACCTGTGGACATGACTCTTGCTGAGGAGGAATTCGAGCCAGAGTTGTCTGAACTCACTGAACCTGTCAGTCCCTTTCCTGCCATACAGAGGCCTGCAACACCCTCTCTGGCTGGAGAAAGATCAGCTACGCCCTCACCAGTGCCTTACACCTCCACATCACAAACGTCAGCTCGCAGAGCCAACACCCCAACCCCACCCATACATCCCAGAATACAAGCACTGATGACTGACAGTGAACAACCCAGACAGAAACGGAGAAGATCTTCAGTTTCACCATCTGCAACTGAACAACAATTACTGGACATAAAAACACAACCCACTACACCTGTGCAACCTAATGTCTCTCGACAGGAGGAAGAAATTGACTATTGTGTCCTTAGCTTGGTTCCAAAACTGAACAGGCTACTTCCCAGAAACCGTAGCAGGGCACAAATACAAATAATGAGCTACCTGGCTGACCTCGAGGTAGAAGATGAAGGTCAGAGGCAACATGCGACAGCAGGCCACACTGTTTTCCCTAGCAGAGGTGGCCAGCACACACAACCAGCTGGATTTAATCCTATTAACCCTTCACCCATCTACCAGGAGTAGCAAACTCATCAGCCGCATTCCTCTCATGTGTACCATCAACTGTAGTATTACAGTTTACCATTAACAAGCACATTTATTCTATTTCAATTTAATTTTTAAATATGAACAAATAAAATAAAACAAAGCTAACACCCATTATTGAGAAATCTGTAGAAAATCCGCGGTTCAGCTGAGCGGCGTGCGCAATTCAAACGCTGCTAGTGTGAAAGCACAATAGGTGCACGCCGGTCCTGCTCTGCTTATGCCCTGCTGAAGCGTGCAGTGTGAAACCGGCGTAATACTTAACGTTAAACCTCGAGGATATGTCACAAAACGAGACATGGCAATACTGACTTGTTGCACCTTCCTGCCGAAGGCACTTAAAGCTTGTTGAACTCATAACTTATTTTAATATAATAACCAAAAATCCTATGTAAATAAGGTTAATAATATGTATAATATAATAAATTGTAATCGCTAGTTATTTGAAAAATGACAAAAAGACCACACTTCTACCACGTTCTGCTATCGGATAACGCTAGACCAGAAACAAACGCACAACTGAGATTTTGCCAGAAATACGTAGAGGGTAGGGCGTGCGTAGAGTCTATCTAGCGCGACACAAGATATTGTAGCATTCTCAGACAAGGACGAAGCATTTTGATGCAAAGGGGTGTTTATTCGGGCTGTTGTCGGCCACAACCCACGCCGTACACACCCCGACTTAAGAGAGAACCGCAGTTGAAACAGCGAAACACTCTCTGACTCAGTTTATCTCAGTTTCCCCTTATACACACCCTAGGGGGTGGAGCCTCCCTCCCAATACACCTGAACATCCAACACACTTCCCAAATGCAAAAGGGAATAAAGTGCAACATTAACATTAAACACATTGTTTTCCACAACACAAGAACATTCTGAACACGTTACAATATTAACGTATAAAATGCCGCAAGTCAGCTCTATTTTCTTTTCGTGGTCAGTTATTATCCATGTGTGGTGTGGTTTGTAAATGAATACTAAAGGACAGCTTCTAATATATATATATATGTGTAAGGCGATTTATTTAATTCATCTCGCTCTCGCTGAAAAAAAAAAATAGAAAACAAAAACTCTTTCATTATAATTTTAATCCATAAAGATGACTTTAGGTGCATCAGAGGAGATGGCGAGTCAGGAAATTTATCTTTGTGACACGGACTCAGAAAACACTAAATAATTTAAATATCTTTCTACTATTTTCCTACTTTCTACTATTATAAATAGCAGTAACAAGAAATATATAATTTATTACAGTTTGGAAGTAACTTGCACAACACTGTATATATATATATATATATATATATATATATATATATAGAGAGAGAGAGAGAGAGAGAGATAGATAGATAGATATTTTACAGCATTAGTTTTACGAATTGGTAATCAAATCAAATGGCAAGCTTTTCATAATCTTGTCTATTGGAAGTCGGTTTACATTCCTGTAG
Source organism: Enteromius mattozi (assembly GCA_032359235.1). NCBI lineage: Eukaryota > Metazoa > Chordata > Actinopteri > Cypriniformes > Cyprinidae > Enteromius > Enteromius mattozi. Next base: position 11,321 of record JAUMHE010051327.1, read on the forward strand.
TAAAAAAAAAAAAACTGGTCTGGTCTGATGAGACTCTAGTAAGGCGCTTAGAGATTGCTTTGAGATCATTGTCTGGGAAGTTCTTTGTGGATCACATGGGGAAGATATATGGCGGCAAATCTATGCCATTAACCCTTTCAGCAGTGCGTTTAAAATATTTCAGCGGTCACCTTAAAGGTTAAAGGTGCACTGGGATTTATAAGAGGAAAAGACTTCGCTCTGAAGCAAGAGGGAGGATGGAGTTAGAGACCGCAGCTCACTTGCGTGTCAGGGAAATCCTGGAACTCCTTTGGCATGTGAGCTTTGACTGCCTTCTCAGACATCCAGGTGCGCACTGATCCAAGAAGTATGCTAAAAAAAAAATTAATTTGACTCACTGTGGACTGATGGATATTAAATCTGTGAGCCAGATCACTCTGTGTTAGATCCACACGCAATGTATATATGTATTTACAGATGCATTGCCTGTGGATCCAACTTAACAACTTGTAGCTGTTTGTGCTCTGGTCACACAAACCATTCTGTGGGACTCTAGAACACCTTGAGTTCCACATTCAGGCAATTTTCATCCTGTCAAAATGCTTATTAGTCTTCCATGGTGAGCCACATCACTTCACCTTCTACATGATAGTACTTCACTCTGCTTTCAAATGATTGTGTGGACACTGTTTCTCTAACTATGCATAAACATTGTTTTCTCAAAAACACAATCAAGTAACACTATATTCAGCTCAAACTAGGCTACAGTGATATCAGACTTTAGACATTCAGATTTTTTATAGGGTGATGATGGCGCCAGTGTGTGTTTCCGGCTGCCTGATTCTCCGAGCTCTGATTGTTTTTATGTTGATTTTAACTACTGTTACCCTAAATGATGACTCTCTGTACATCTATGATCGACAAACGCTTCTAAATCTGCGACCATTTGTTGAAAACTTTGCTGAGTTCCATCAGGATGGATAGAAAACATGCCCTCCTTTTTTCTTGGGTGTACCAGCTTACCTGTACCTCACGCCGACTCCACCTGTACGTAGGAGATGTGGACGCCATGGAAAACGCAGCAGAAGGCTGGCCTATCGTTTTCTCATTTGGATCAAACCGGTATGATTCCATCGTCAGATCGCCATTTTGTGTCATGGCGCTCCCGAGACCCGATTAAATCGAGCCTCTTCTCAGTGGTCGGCCCGTCGTCTTCCTTGTCGCCTGGTCCAGCGTGGGGTGAACCTCCACAACCTACAACCCCTTCCTCATGCTCCACCAGCGGAAAAAACATCGGATCCTGCTGTTGCCAGGATAGCCCTCGTGAATGCTAGATCATTAGCCAACAAGACTTTCATTTTAAAAGACTTTTTGATAACAAATGAGTTGGATTTCCTCTGTGTCACGGAGACCTGGATGCCTGCCGGTGAGTCGAGTGCTCTCTGCGAACTCCTTCCGTCCGATTGTACATCTTTTAATTCCCCTCGGACAACTGGCCGTGGGGGTGGCATAGTGACTGTTTACAAAAATAAATATATCTGTAGACAACTTTTTCCGACCTCGTTTTACTCAAGCTTTGAAGTCAATATGTTTGAGCTCGGTTCATCCCTCCCAGTGCTTTGCGCTATTTTTTTACAGACCACCACCAAATATAACAAAGACTTCTTGGCTGGAATTATGCCAAATTATGACCGTGTTTTGATTCTTGGTGATTTTAACATTCATGTTTGCTATTCGGAAAAACCATTGGTTAAAGATTTTTTGAATATCATTGATTCTTTTAATATTGTATAGCATGTTGTTGGTCCTACACATGAGCATGGCCACACCCTTGACTTAGTTTTGACCCATGGTATTTTTGTGTTTGATGTATCGCTTTTAGATCTTCTGCTCCCATGCCCTGTGGTTAAAAAGCTGTCCGCTCCTGCACAGCGGCACCGTGTGTTACGTCCTCCACTGCGTATCAATTTTCCGCTTCATTTAGTCAAATTTCTGTTGCTGATCCTGGTGCTGCTGATGTAGACGCACTTCTTTGTTCTTTTAATTCTAAATCTATTTTAGACTCTATGGCTCCGGTGAAAAATAGGCATACAAAACCTAGTTCTGAGCCTTGGCAGAATGATATCACATGCGCAGCCAGGCGTGAATGTAGAAAAGCGGAGAGAAAGTGGAAAAAGGACATGTTAACGGTTTCTTTTCAAATTTTAAAAGACAGCTGGTGAAGCTATCAAAAGATTGTAAATCTTGAAAGAACTAAATATTTCTCTGATATTATTGCTTCCAATTGTAATAATCCCCGTGTTTTGTTTACAACCATTAACACTGTGATTAATCCCCCACGAACAACTTGCTTGGAAGCTTCAGATGAATTATGTGAATTTTTTTTATACCTTTTTATGGTATTTTTCAAGGTTGAGAGCACTAGAGCCCTCATACACCTGTCTCTGCCCATGCCATCATTCCCAATCACACCTCCTGCTGTATTGGACCAATTTGAGCCTGTTGGTCTGCCTCTGTTAGAAAAAATTGTTGGTCATATGAAGCCCTCTGGTTCCCCTAATGATCTTCTTCCACCTCGTCTCTTTAAAGAGGTTTTTCCAAACGTAGCTCCAGATGTACTTAATATTATTAACAGCAGTCTGACAAATGGCACTGTCCCAAAAGGTTTTAAGCATGCTGTAGTACAGCCATTGATTAAGAAGCCTGGTCTTGACACTTCTGTCCTCTCAAATTTTAGGCCAATATCAAAACTTCCTTTTATTTCAATATGTTGTTTTTAGTCAGTTGAATGTGTTCTTAGATGAACATAAAACCTTCAAGGTGTTTCAGTCATGTTTTAAAACCCAGCATAGTACAGAAACTGCACTATTAAAAGTTTTCAATGATATTATTTTAGCCACAGACTCTGGCCACTGTGTCATTTTGGTTTTATTCAATCTAACTGCGGCCTTTGACACGGTGGACCATGACATTCTCCTGTCTCGATTAAAAAATTGTGTGGGAATTCAGGGCACTGCACTACAGTGGTTTAGATCATACCTGACAGGGAGAGGTTTTAGTGTTCGTGTGGGGTCCGCTGAGTCCTTGTTGCCCCTCTCAATTGTGGAGTGGCCCAAGGCTATATTTTTGGCCCCACTCCTCTTCTCCCTATACCTCTTTCTTCTTGGTGCCATTCCCCGCAAATACAGTGTCTCGTTCCATTTTTATGCGGATAATTTACAAATTTACATGCCCCTAAAACAGAGGCAAACTCATTCCGTTCAACATCTTTTAGACTGCGTTGAGGAGATTAAATCCTAGTTGTCAGCAAATTTGTTACATTTTAATGATACTAAGACAGAGGTTATATTCTTTGGGCCTAGGGATGCCTCTGTTGCTGATGTAGATCTGGGTGTTCTGACACAATATCAAAAGTCCACTGTAACAAATATTGGTGTAAAACTGGACTCAAACCTGAAATTTGATGCTCAGATTAGTGCAGTTGTTAAGGCAAGCTTTTTTCAACTGAGACAACTGGCTAAAGCTAAACCATTACTTTCTCTGCATCACTTTGAGATTTTAATTCATGCATTTATTACAAATCACTTAGATTATTGCAGAACACTTTATTATGGGCTCAGCCAGGCGTCACTCACACGGTTGCAGTTTGTTCAGAATGCTGCTGCACGGCTTTTAACTGGTACCAAGAAATGAGAGCACATCACTCAGATTTTAAAGTCATTACATTGGCTCCCGATTCGCTTTCGTATTAACTTTAAAATTCTTCTATTTGTTTTAAAATCTCTACATGGCCTCGCCCCTCAGTATATATCAGACATGCTCCAGCTTTATTGCCCTGCTCGTCCTCTTAGGTCAGCTGATCAGTTTCGTTTGGTTGTCCCCAAAACACTGAGAAAACTCATGGGGCGACCGTTCTTTCTCTGTTGCGAGTCCTAAATTATGGAATCAGCTGCCACTGCATCTTAGACAGATTGATTCCTTTATGGTTTTTAAGTCATCACTTAAAACATATCTTTTTACTCTTGCTTTCAACTCAGCTTGATTTGTTGACTGTTATTTCTGTGTTCTATGTAAACTGACTTTTATTTGTATTGTAACCTATTTTTATTAGGCTGTGTACAGCACTTTGGCTAACATTGCTGTTTTTTTAAAGTGCTCTATAAATAAAGGTGGATTGGATTGGATTATACTGAAAAAAAAAAAAAATGTCCAGGAAACCAAAACAGCATCAGATGCAGAACTTCATGCATCAGAAGATTTTAAAATTATGAATTCACTCATAAATTTGTGCGACCTGAACTTCACACTGTGGAAATTGACAACAGAATTAGCGCTGTGCTGAAAAGGGGCAGAGCTACATAGGATTGGGTATCATTTGAATTACAATTCTTAGCGATAGCTAGTTATGATTACAATTTTAATTTTTTTTATAAAAAAGTCAAACATTTAGATATGAAACATTTATTTTGTCTTTTTACGAAAACATTCTGTTGCAGCTAAATGACATGAGCTAAACATTACAGCACACTTAGCCCCACAATAGGAACTTTTGCCAATGGTTTTAACAAAAAAATAAAAAAATAAAAAAATTGCACATTTTATCGAATAACTGGTTCTTAGAAATGTTACAAACGGAACAAGTTTTGATGCTTTATACATTAAGTTCTATAAAGTACATTTTAAGTACATTTAAATTTGGGCATCTTCAAATGCTGTTAAAATATTCAACAAATCTAAAAACAAATGAGTTCAAATGTCAAGAGTAATAACAGGAAGTTTCAAAATTGGGATATTTCTTTTAACGTAAGAACTGCAATTTCTTACTGAAATGAGTCTGCAAATGATGTTTCAGTTTGCTTAAATTTGTGAATCTTTCTCCTGTGTAAATTCTCATGAAGCTTTAGGTTCCTTTTTACTGTGAAACCCTTTCCACACTGAGAGCAGGTGAAATATTTCTCTCCTGTGTGAACTCTCCTGTGAATCTCAAGCTTTGAGTTGTTTTTTAAACTCTTCCTACAGTGACGGCACATGAAAGGTTTTTCTCCGATGTGAAGTTGAACATGATCCTCAATCAGCCTCCTAGTTCAGTAGCACAAAAGTACAAAGCAAAGAATGAAAAAAAATATATATATATAATTATTGTCCTCATAATTATAGTGTCCTTTTATTCATTTGAGTGCGAATTAATTGACATTTACTGATTTATGTGTTATATTTAATAGAGTTCACTTTCATGACAACATTTGCAGTTTGTAAAAGACACGTTTGTGTTTGCAATTTGAGCAGCAGGTGTTTCACAGGTTCCCAGTGCGCGCGCTGACCACTCTATCTGCCCTAAATAGTACTGAAAATGACTAATATCACATAGTATGCAGACTGGGACGCAAGCTCCGTTTCTTCACTACTCACCAGTGACTGAACTAGTGTTCGTGATGAACTGGTTCACTATGAAGGGAGCGAAATGAGACGCTCCGTTTGTTACTCGTGCACTTTGCTCACAGAAAATAACATTCTGTATTATCACTAGGTAAGGATAAGCACAGTTTATACACAACTGTTTATACAAATCAATACAGGTTTGACTGACTTAAGCACTTTAAAAAGACTGAAAACACACACCTTCTGTCATCCGAATCACAGACACAACAGTGCAGTCTTATAATGTCACAACGCCACACCAAAATAAAAGTCTTGTCTACGTGAACGTTTTGCAAATAACGCATTTCGAGAGGAACGCAATACGAATTAATCCCGCACAGCTGGCGGCTCATCAGCTAATCAGTCCCATTATCAACCTCCAATCGCCTCATTTCCCTTTCACTATATAAACCCCAGATTGTATTCCATTCGCATCTCACTTCAAGCCTGCTAGCTGTCCGTCCGCAACAAAGCAAGATGTCACAGTCGGATTCCTCTGATTATGCCCAGCACCCGCTACATCCCCAGCCGCTCTACAAGCTCCGCAAGCGGCAGCCCCGCCAGCAGCTCATCCCGAGGCTGCGGGGCCTACTAGAGGCCGAAAGCCTAGTAGATCAGCCGGCTCGCCAGCTAAGCGAGCCCGGCAAACCTCTTCTCCTCCAGCCAACCACCACCATCCCCCCTGCATCTTCATACGCTTCGGCCAGATCATCAAGCGATAAATGGACCATAACCTCTCTTCGACAACTCTCTCCGCTGAAAAGATTCCCTTCTCCAGGAAAGCAAATAAACAGGACCTCCGCAAACTCGCAAACACCTATCTGCCTAACGTTTCACCACTGGCGGAAACGCCACAGAAGAAAAAGAAAAAAAACGCTACTCACCTTCCACCAGCCATGCCATCAGCTCCGCGCCGATCCAGCCGCCACACTCCATCCGCCAGCCTCGGCCGCGCTCCCGCTGCAGACCCAGCTCCTCCTCCTCCTCAAAGAAGCCGCCGCCGTTCCCCAGGTCCCTCCACGAGCCATCCTCCTCCCATAAACCAGCCTGGTTCAATCACCCCAGCTCAACTCCACCAAGCAATCGCGGACTATTACTCCAACTGGCCTGCCGCCCCTCAAAACCCATTCCGACCAGATGATCCCATTACACAAGACACGCTGAATATTGACAATAACTTTTCTCTTCCTGTTTTTCCAGATCTCAACCAACCCGGGCCCTCCCGCATGGCTAATCCACTCCTGTCTTCCTCCCACCCATATTTTCCTTCCTTTCCTTCTACCTCTGCCACTCCTAGACCCGTAATCCCTCCCCCTTCTCTTCCCCGCCCTCCTTTCAATCTAGCCTCAGCTAATGACCTGCCAGTCCCTCCCAACGCCCTCTCCGCCGAACCTGCCCTGGTATCCTCCCACCTCCGCCAACAAATCCTGGCAGGTAAAGACATCGACCTCTCCTCTCTCCTTTCTCTCCTTCCCCTGCGGATCGCCAGGTGGACTACGATAGCTTTACCCTCACTCTAAAAACTCCCAACACTACCCAGTCACGCCCTCTCACCTTCCCTGAATTCTCCACTGCCTTCCTCCGCTACACCGACGTTATCTGTTCAGCTTATCCCCATAGGAGACGCGAGCTCAACGACTACCTCGCCATCGTGTCGGAGCTCGCGGCCTCCTATGGGGGCACTCACTTCTACACCTACCACCGTATGTTTTCGGCTAAAGCAGCAGTCAGGGTGTCCCAGTGGAACCAGCGCATCCACTGGGGTGCCCTCGACTTAGACCTCCACCAACGCATCTTCACCGGCTGTCGTAGTTTCACCTGTGCAATCTGCAGGTCCATTTCTCACTCCTCTTCTTCCTGCCCCTTCACCTCTTCCCCTTCCCCTCCTCCTCCCAACCCACCTCCCACCATCAGACCTAAGTCTACAAATTATGTACCCAAAATCCCCTCTCTCTTCCATCAACCTATCCCCGGCCCTCCTCCTCTATGGCCAACATCTGCCTAGGCTTTAACGCAAATAAATGCTCCCGGGGCCGTTGCAAGTACCTCCATATTTGTTCCTTTTGCGAAGTTTCCACCCGGTTTCCACCCAGGAGTCAGTGCCCTTCCAACTCAGTCACTAATCTGCCAATCTTCTATCCGCTCAGTGGAGGCTCTCATCAAAAAAGAGCTAGATTCCACTTTCATGATCGGCCCTTTTCACGCCCCTCCCTTCAGTATTTTCTGAGTCAGCCCCATCGGCGTTGCAACGAGAAAATACTCCGGGAAGAAAAGATTAATCATCGATCTTTCCTCCCCCCACAATTCACCCATACCCAGCATCAACAGCCTCATTTCTCTAGTGCAATTCTCCCTCATTTACCACAATGTTGTCCAAGCCATAGAACTAATCAAAGTCGGAAAAGCAGCTTGGATGGCCAAAGTAGACATCACTGCAGCCTTTAAAGTCATGCCCATTCACCCTGACATCTGGCACCTCTTTGGCATCCAATGGCGAAACCTATTTTACTTCGCTGTCCGACTCACCTTCGGTTGAAAAAGCAGTCCCAAAATTTTCGACATGCTCTCCGAAGCCATTTGCTGGATCTTACACAACAATTACCATATCCACAACCTCATCCACCTTCTAGATGATTTTCTAGTCATCTCCCCCCCAAACGCCCCACCCCCAGCCAATCTGACCACTGTCCTTAAAGTTTTTGCAAACCTAGGGATCCCAATCGCCCCAGAGAAAAAACTCTGGGTCCCAGTACATGCATCAAATTTTTGGGCATCAATCTCGACTCCCAAAAATTCGAAGCTTCCCTCCCCAAAGAAAAACTCGACAGAATCACCCTCATCGCCTCCAACCTCCTGAACCATCCCACTTGCTCAAAGCGAGAACTTCTCTCCATCCTCGGCCACCTCAACTTCGCCATGCGCATCATTCCCCAAGGCAGACCATTCATCTCCCACCTACTAAACTTAGCCTATTCCGCCCCTTCCCTCGAAGAACAGATTACCCTCTCCGACACTTGCCTCCAAGAATTACAGCTCTGGGTCTCTTTCCTGTCCCAATGGAACGGCCACTCTTTTTTCTATAAAGATTGCCTTTCCAACCCCACTGACATTCAGCTCTGCACCGATGCTGCCCCTTCCATAGGTTTCTGAGGTTTTAACCGCAACCTTTGGTTCGCCTGCCCCTGGCCTTCCGAACTAACCGAAACACCGCCACATCTTTCCTCCTTGGCACTATTTGAACTCTACCCCATTGTAGTAGCCGCTTCCCTCTGGGGTCACGAATGGTCTACCTCATGCATATTTGTCCACTGCGACAACGAGGCCACAGTCCAGTGCATCAATAATCACAGTTCCCACTCCCCTGCCATCATGCCCCTTCTCAGACGCCTCGTCTGGATTTCTACCTCAAAACCATTCATTCTCACTGCCAAACATATCCCAGGGAAGGATAATACCATTGCTGATGCACTGTCTCGTTTTCTGTTTCAGAAATTCAGGACGCTGGCACCAGAAGCCGACCCCCAGCCAACCCCGATTTCTCCCTATTCTCAACTCATATTCCCATAAACCACCCACTAAGACCCTTAGTTGAGAAATCCATCAACTCCATGCTCACAGCATTGGCCCCCAGAACTCTCCAATCGTAGCTCACAGCTTGGAGAGCTTTCAAATCCTTCCACCTCAGCTTCAACCTCCCCTTCCCAGATTTCTCCCTACTCTCCATTACATCATTCATTTCTCACTTGAATTCTTCCAGGTTTCTCCAAGCCAACTCTATTAAAGGCTACCTCAGCGGTATTCAATTTTTCCATAAACTGATACACGGCTCTAATTCCCCCACCATCTCTAACGCCCAAACCCAACTACTTCTCAAGGGCATTCAGAGAGAAAACCTGTCTCTACCAGATCAAAGACTTCCCATCACTCTGGAGATCCTAACCCTCTGTATCTCCACCCTCCGCCAAAACTACAGCTCCCCCCTCGTCAGCCGCACCCTAGATGCCATGTTCACCTTAGCCTTCTTCGGATTCCTAAGGTGCTCAGAATTCACTGTGAATTCTCCATTCAACCCCTCCATCCACCCCACCATCTCCGATCTCTCTATCCTAGATCACAAAACTATGTCATTCTTCATTAACCCTCTGGGGTCTGAGGTGATTTTGGGGTCCTTGAGATGTTTGGACATGCTCTGATATCTGTGCTTTTTTCAGCTTCTTAAAACATACTACTGACCAACATGTATT
>JAUMHE010051623.1:0-20913 GCA_032359235.1 Enteromius mattozi
CCCAAAACAAAAAGAATAACACTGATTGTGCTGGATTTGTCGTGTATATGTAATAAACAATATCTAGATCTGTGAAACCTTGTGAGAGAAAACAAATGAAGGGAAACCCAAAAGAGCTTAGAATTTAATTGTCGGGTCTTGTATAAAGGGGCCAATTTTTATTGAAACAGTGTAAAAAAAAAGGGCCATAATACTGCTATTAAAAGGTTGTTCCACCCCACAATGAAAATTTTGTCATTAATCACTTGCCCCCTCATTCCAAACCCGTAAAAGCTTTGTTCATCTTTGGAACACAATTTAAGATACTTTGGATGAAAACCAGGAGGCTTGTTACTGTCCCATTGACTGACACGTAATGAACAATGTCAAGGTCCAGAAAAGTATGAAAGACATCATCAAAATAGTCTCCAGAATCTGCCATCAGTGGTTCAACCGTAAGTGATGTTGCAAACTAATTTCGGGAGGAGCGTGTACGAATCAACCGTAGCTGGAGCCGCATTATCTAATCAATCGCCTCATTCCATCCAAATGGAAGTCATCAAACTAATCTGAAAAATTGAAATGAATTACATATAATTTCATATACCTTAGAAAATTGCTCAGCTTATTTTGATGAGTTAGGTAGAAATGTAAAAGGTGCCATGACTTACTGATAATATAATTTGAAACATTGTGAATCAAAATACAGACTTCACATTTTTGAAGTGAACTCTTTCCTGAATAATGAGTAGATTGATTGTTTTGGATTGCTGCCTCAAAAAACTCAAGTACAGAATAAGGATGTGTGCATGTTCAGTCTATCATTGCATTATCTTATAGTATTAAAAAGAGCTGCAGTGTATCACAATCTTAGTGTAAATACAAACTGTTTAAACAGAGCTTTCTGGGAGTCATAAAAAGACTCCCAAACCTTGTTACCAAACTTGTTACAAAATGTAATTTTGTCTGCATCAGATTTATATTTACCAAACTTTCTATGGAATGTTCATCATGCTACAAACACACACAGTGCTCAATAAATAGTAAATTGAAAATAAACAAACAAATAAATTCAAAACAGAGCTCAATGCTCAATCAAAGTTTGTTAGTGATGTTAAATTCTCGGCTGTTTTGTTCGAATGAAGTGAATACCAACTTTTAATTGGTGATGTAGATTTGCTTCTGACATTTTTTTTTTAATGCGCAAAACATTTAATGATTTTCCTGAATAATACATGATGCATACAATGTAAATCTTTCTCTGTTAAAGTGCAAATCATATGGTTTTATTATTATCAGTGGATCCATAGCAGCATTTAGTATTTTTCCACTTAGGTACTTTAAATATACAATGATGTTGTTTTGACATCAAATCAAATAAAGAGATTTTATTCAATAGGCATTAATAGGAAAATGACAAAACATTTGTTAGAATAAATTATATATCAAGAAGTATGCATTGCCTGAAGTGTTACATGCAATTTTATATTTCATGCATCACAAGCATAATAAAGTCAGTTGTAATAGATCATTGTTGTTGTAGATCCGAATGAAAGCAGTACAGAAATAATCTGTTAAATTTGATATTGTCACTAATAGCTTTGTAAATTCACATCAAAAATATTCTTTAATCAGTGGTTTTACAGTCTCTTGTTCAAAGGGGCGTTTCACATCTTAATACATTGTACTAGCTGATCAGGTACGAACATCAACCTGTCACTAAATCACAGTACTGGAAGTATCTGCTGGAAGTGTGGTGTGCTCAGAGCTGCTCGTCCTCACTCACATCTGATGCTGAAGATGATGACGATGAAGAGGATGAAGAAGACGATGACTAGGGTGGAAAAAAAAGTTTCAGTTAGTAGCTTGACAGAATGATGACAGAATGAGAAACTTGGAAAAGTGCTGAAAAGCAGTACTGACCCTAGACCGGGTTTGAGCAGGTGGAGTGGCCGGCCTTTCTTTGTCACTTCCTGCATCTTTCCTCTCATCCTCCAGTGCATAGGCCGGTGCCGGGATATCAGCAGAGGGCTCATTATTCAGCAGCTGAGGGGTGATGGCGATCCCTCGTGCTTTTAGATGATCATAGGCCATCCTCTCAGCCACTAGGAGGACCAGTGTGTCCCCGCTGTTGCGGATGAGGTTCACAACCTCCTCATGTGTGCTCATTTCCACGTTCACCCCATTCACCTCCACAACAATGTCATCATCCTCCAATCCAGCTCTGTCTGCTGCTCCATCTTTCACCACCTGAGAGAAAACACAGCTTAATCTATACCAAAATGAAATCAGTTACTCACCCTCAGGTTCTGAAGGAAGAATATCATGTATAATGTTAATGACTCCAAAATTAAAAACTCCAAATTTAATCCAATTAAAATAATAAAAAAAGAAATTCATTCATTAATTCATTCATTTAAAAATGACATGTTTTCTTTTTTTGGTGAATAGCAAATTGAATTGCAATCAACGTTTCAGATTCTCTCATCAAGCATGAACCTTTTCATTATGACAACAATTTCATTTATTTAGTTAAAAAAGTATTAACATAGTTCATATACATGGCTAGACATGGAACAAGCAATATTCAATTAAAATGTATGGGATTGAATCAAATTGCAGTTATTGATGATTAATATATAAACCTGGTTACTGTGCTTTTAAAACACATTTGGTTTATTACTACAGAAATCTAATGTTGACTTGTTGTATATTAATCAAATTATATTTATTAGTTTGTTCATGTTAAATGGGTGAAATTCAAATTCATAAATGTATTAATATTATTTTGTCTATCTATTTATTATTATTATTTGAGTGCAGACTTGAAATATAAGATTTATGGACACCATTGATAGATGCTATCGTCCCCATTTACTTTCATTAAATAGACACAAACGGGTGGGATATTCTTTAAAAATTCTCCTATTGTGTTCCACTGAAGAAAGAAAGTCAGACAGGTTTGTAATGTCAGATGGATACGCAAATAACGACAGAACCTCTCAACCTAATCAAAAACTAAAACTAAAATTAAAAAGAGATCAAGAAATGTCAGCACAGGTCATTTGTCAGAGCCCACCTCTTTGATGTACTGTCCGTGAAGACCCTGGATGCCATTGAGATGGAAACCAAATCCAGCAGCGGTCTTCTCCAGCCGGCACAGTTTGGGTTTGTGGTCCATATCTGCTGGAGGAGGTACAGCTGGAGCAGGTATGGCTTCAGCTTCATGCTCAGGATAGCTGGGTGGAGATCCTCTCATTTCCTCCCAGTACAGAAGTGGAGAAGCACCACCCTATACATCAAAGTATTGCACAATTTAATATGACTTGTAATTTAAGATTCAAATATGCCAAATTTAACCAGTGTACTCTTATTCTTCAGTATCAGTGTAAATGTTTCAAATCAATACTGCACTGCAACAATCTTAGCAAATGAAAAGGACTCACCAATTTGTACATTTTCTCTGTTTCAGCATCCAGCACCAGGAGGGAGCACTTGTTTCCTTGTTGTGAAATTTTTTCTACCACCTGTTCATGTCTGCAGTTATCTGTTTCCTGTCCATTTATGGCCACTAGCCTGTCCTTATTCTTCAGTCCTGCTCGCTCCGCAGGGCTTCCTTTGTCTATTTCTCCAACATAATGGCCTAAAACAGAAAACAAAATATGACATATATGAATCAAATAATTTTGACGTCCTGGAATTCTGAATGCATAACCGACCAGGCGTGGCATGCAAGAAATTGGGATCTACATACAACATTCAAAGAATATGAATTTAACCAATTTAATTATTAATGTATTGTTTTATTTTTTTTGTAATGAAAAGTATTTATTAACTATAATGAAAAGGGAATGCTGGTAAAATACGTTCTTGATTATATTTTCAAAAATGCCTTCTTTTTTATTCACTGTGAAACATCTCGTGATATTAAATCACATTAAAATGCTAATCTTTTTTTACTGCATCTAAGAGGCATTTCAGTAGATAACCTTTGCATATCACTATACAGTGTCTTCAAAATTCCTCTGAATCACAGTTATGCAATGTCAATTATCCAGCATGCACACATTGCCCTTAAACTGTAATAAACTTTAGTAAGTTCATTTGGCACCACCATGCTAGAAAGAATAATAAACATAATAACTATTGAAAGTAATGCAGTGGCAATGCAAAGAGAATCAGGTCTGCTAACATCAAATTTCCAGGATCCAGGAAATTACAGTCCTGCGGTATTTCCCATGAGTTTAAGTCTGCGAGCAGTGCACTTAACCTCAGTTTGCTCCAGAGAGATGTCTATGCAATTAGCGTGCTGTAAGTCACTTTGGATGGCACAAAAGAAAGAATGAAATTCCTAAAACCTACAAAAAAGGAATAAATATCTTGCCACCTATTTAAAATTCTACAACTCTTTTACATTTCTTTGCTGGTCGGATACAGACGTTGTTGAAGGAATGAGAAGATAAGCCATCAAGACTCAGAAAGGAAGGAACTTTTGGGAAGCCTCAAAAATACAGTTACAGTTTAAACTGTCTTTTGAACAACTGAAGTAGATTTCATTTTGAATGCAATTAACAGTAGGCTACATTTTAACACAATGTGTAATAGGTTAAATCTTGACTTCCACACTATGACAAGCACTTACCTGCATGTTTAGGATCTTCCTTCAGGATGAAGCCATAACCATCTGCTCTCTTGGTCATGTCTGCGATGCGTGGCTTATGCGGGAGGTGCTTGACAGTGGCATGAGCCGCGCTTGGTCGAATGCTTTTGCTCTTGAAGAATTTGTAAGCGTCCTCATCCACCAACAGAAACATCACTTTGTCCCCGGCTGCTTTCAACTACAATAACAATAGGACTATGTTATTATAACATTTTACACAAACACTGATAGGGTAAAACAGTAAAGTCAAAGTATTCAGCAGCATCCATTTTGGTTGCACACAAAAAATATATTTTGGTAACCAAAAAATTATGGACAAAAAAACATAGAAATCAATGGGACCTGGAACCACCAACACTATTCAAAATATCTTCCACAAAATAAAGAAAGTCATACAGGTTTGGACCAAAGATGTCCCTTTAAAGCTTTTCTAAAATCGTTACTGCATTATAAAATTAGCCATAAAAAGGTAATGTTAGACAGGAGTTATTGCAGTTAGAATTAAAGCATAATTTTAATTTACCTTTTGCACAATCTGATCATGTGAGAGACTCTCAACATTCTCACTGTTTATCTCCACTATACGATCACCCAGCTTCACACCAGCCTGATCGGCTACTCCTCCAGACACCACTTCTGTCAGGAATGTACCCTTAGTACCTGAGAGAAAACAGGGTTAGACCAAATAACTCTGCTAGTAATTCATCTCACGTGTCATCTGAAATAATTCCAGCAATGATCAACATATTGGTTGATTTATCCAAAACAGGCCTTAGAAATTTGCTAACGTTTGACTTTCTCAGTCGCAGATGAGAAACGACAGCACTGGAAAAGACCTTCTTGAGCAGGCAAGCTCTTACAGTATGTCCTTTGGCTGACAATGAGAATTTTTGCAAATTAAATAATGACAGGATTTACCAAAGTTTGGCAGATCAAAGGCAAATCTTTAAAATATATTCAAATTGAGAGATAAATTTGACTAGATTTACTGCTTTGGTTTCTGTATTATATTACACACTTTCTACACTTTATTTATTCATTTTTTTAATTGGCATTTATGGCTCCTTTAATAACACCCCTGGACCCTTTTCTATCGCACAGAATAATGAAAAAAAAACATTTCTTTAAACTAATAATTTTTGTTTTGAGAAAGTTCATTGGTTCTTTAATTTAAACCATTTATTAGATTTTTTTTTCATATAAACCTGTGTCTAAATGGTACATACAATTAATCAAACATGTGATCGCTTCTCATGTTTGGTTCATAAAAATTAATCTAACATATGATCGCATTACTGTGAACAAGATGAGTTACCTTTGGTGGACTTTAAGGAGAAACCAAATCCACTGCTGGCTTTTTGCAGATAACAAAGCTTGGCTTTAGCGGCTGGTGCAGACACTCCATTCATGGCGGGCTGGCTCTGCCCTGACTGGGGCTGAATGTCAGCAAGATTCACATCGTTGGCTTTGGCCGTCTTGTATGCCTCTTCTCCAACGACATGCAATGTGACGCTCATCCCACTTTTTCTCACCAAATCTGCAACCTGACCCATGAAAAAGACATCTACCATCAAACTAATCAAATAAAATATATTGATATAAATAATATAGGATTTAAAGAAAGTCAAGCACACCTGGCTGTGCTCCATATTATCCACAAAGGTTCCATTGACTCTGAGTATGCGGTCTCCGTCCTTCAGACCGGCCAGTTCAGCGGTGCCGCCCATCTCCAGGGCTCGGATCAGGTGACCCTCCTCGCCATGCTCCACTCGGAGGTAGAAGCCATAGCCCTGACCCTCTCGTTTAGACAGAGTAATGATACGTGGTTTAGGCCCAGCCATTTTCCCTGTTATGGAACATCTATTGATCAGTGTTGCTTTTAAGCTGAGGTAATTTAAAGTGATAATGTGCTCTTCTTGCTACATCTGATGTTATCTTATCATAGCTGCACACATTTCATTATATACCAGTCATCTGGTGATAAGATTATTACAATGAAGTGTATGGAGACCAAATTTATTTCTCGCAATATATAGCAATGTTATATTGGCAAAATACAGTACTGTCAAATATATCACAGTTGTTAGTAATAAATGGAGGCAGACTGGTGCAGATTAGACACAGAGGTGAACATGATTATGTAATCTTATGTTCTTGAAATGGAGTGATAACTGGGGTAATATAGAATTTTCAAAGACCATATAATCACCGCCCTTTGTCAGGGTGCACCTGCTACATCATTGAGGAACAAACTTTTTCTTGGTATTCAATAATACAGAGGCATAGCAAGCATATTTATTTAAAAATAGTAAATGATATCATATTAAAATATTACAGCAAATATTATTGTGTTAAGTTGATATATTATTTGCAAAAACATTTTCATCTTTTTTTTTTATAATATGCCTAATTAATTATGCACAATAAGAATGTGAATTAACAAATATAGTACATTGTGATTTCCAACACAGTCTCATGACATATTGTGTATTTAATTTACAAGTTGGCTAATTTGTATGAATTTCTACGACATCACTCATATGATTTTGTATCATTTTGTCTAAACCCCAGTGATGCTTAGGTTTAGGGGCGGAGTTAGGTGCAGGTAATTCAAACAAATTCATACGAATTGGCAACTCGTACAATTCATACGGTTTAGCAGAAATCGTATTCTTTGTACAAGTGAGGTCGTACGAATTAGCCACCTCATAAAATATGTATGAACTGCAGTGAGATTAGGCTGTGATGTTAAATTTAAATAGAAGCATAACAAATAAATAAATGCATAAATACATAAGAGAGTGAGCGATCTGATTCTACAACTATTAATTAAAGTAAACACATCTTCTCTGTAATTACAGATGACAATCAATCAATCAATCAATCAATCAATCGAGAGTGAGTTTTAGAATGTGTGCTCTGACTCCACAGTTGTTAACAAAGTTAAATGTGTTCGGTAAAGTATTTTTCTTCCTAATGTGTACCTTGTACCTTGTCTCAGTAATTACGAATGCCGATCATGAAATCTTTACAAAACAATAAACACAACTGGGAGGAACTATCATCAAGGCTTTTAAGGATTGCCCATAGCCTTGGTTCATTTTGATAAATGTTTTACCAGGAGAGAAAGCGCAAGCATCTAGCTGTAGGTTCAAGCTCAACAGACGCCATATCAATTACACAATAGCTCACACATCAGCTGAGAGCTGAAGTACACTTCTCACACTTGAGTGCTCCATGAACTGCTCTATGAGCTGCTAATGCTTTCACATCATCACATTGTGCCACGAACCACCTCCTTGCTGCTGTTTAATAATTAATGCAACTTGCGTCAAGTTTCTCATCGGTACAAATAATTTGAAAGCAAGAATTTCACTTAAGCCGCCAAACTGCATTATAAAATTTCTCAACATGATTTATTGATCAAATTTAGGTGGTCTGGAACAACATTTCTATTCAATTCAATTCTATTCTGAAAATCTATTAAAATTACATCCCTTTCAATATATTTTTTTAAATAGTGAGGTACATGTCAAAGCACATCTTTCTTTCTCAAAGCACATGATATGTTTAAAGGTACATCAGTGTTGTGTCACTCACCAGCTGCAGTCACCTCAGTGTCCTGATGTAAAGGAGGTGGCTGCCTGCTTCTGCTCAGGTGTTATCTAGCGCTGCGTCAGTCTGTGTGAAGGACTTTGACAGGCCAAAGGTTGATCTAAAAGGTGAGTTATTTAACCATGTCCCGTGGCTGGAGGCTTATCCCTGTTGCTATGAGTGACCATATTCTAGCCTAAAGAAATTCAAACAAAAATATTAAGTTTTTAATAAGACATCTTCATTTGCAAATCTGAAGGATATTTTTATTCACTCTGTTTACTTGGTTTACTGGGCTGTAAGAGTGTGTTCACTTTAAGCACTTACAAACATGTCACTTGTGATAGTTGGATAGCTCTAGATTTGAATGACATTTAGTCCAGAACACCTTGAAGAATTAAGCTATGAGATTTAAAAAAAAAATTGTATTGCTTTATATGCTTGTGCAAATAACTGGGATGATGGCACTGATTCACAGGTCAGTCTTAACGTAATTGGTGTTTTCAGTAGGCCACTCAAATGATCTGAGTATTAGCAAACTCATTAAATCTAAATCCTAAATCCTGGGATAGTCAAGTGAGGAAACTGCTCTGGACCACGAGTGTGTGTATAATCACAAATGTGTTTGTATTGCCTTCACAAATGACTCACTTTATTCAGACCTGAAGCCTGTACTTAAACTACTCATCAGTTAGGCCTATAAGATGACCAAAGAAAACACCTGACTGAACAGATCAGCCATTTTTTAAGCAGTGATGATAATTGTACTCATAGAAGGTGCTATCATATTACTGAATCAAATGATCATAAACTCTTCAAGAAGTTTGGACTCTGTAATATCTGTATAGCTTTAACATATAAACAAAGAGTGACCAATGCATTGCGACTCACAGGATAAATACTTTAATGTGCAAAGTTAAAAATAGAAATAAATAAAATATTTACCTTTTTCCCAATATCTATTTTTTTATTTGATTTTATTTTAGTCAGTACAGCCTACTTTAAAATAAATGTCACATAGAAATGTGTGATCAAAACTAAACCTAAACCTAAAATATTAACACTTAAAGACATTAGGTCTGTTATAATACTTAAAATCTTATAGAAACACACTTTTAATGTCTTTTCAAAATGGAAAATGACAGACAAGTGGAGCTGCTTCCACAAGAGGGCGCCGATGCTTCAGTCCTCCTGCTGCATCATTCATAACTTTACCTGAATCTCCATGTGCGCGTAGCCTACTCCACAAACTCCCTTCAGTGCCTCCTCCTCTCCAGGATGCTCAAATCCCTGAATCCCATCGGCTCACCCCCAAACTCCCACCCATGCTGTTTAAGAGCTCATCAATAAACCCTCAGCTCAGTCCACGCGTGAGAAGAGACTCAGTGGCGCTCAGCTCTCCATCACATTCTCATACAGAGCGACTGTGCCTTCAACACACCGCTACAACAATGCTTTATTTCAGCATGAGCTAATCTTATTTCTCCCTACTTACCTTTTTATTGATTCTTAATTCATCCTCTTTAAATTTTTGCTCTCTAAGCAGCTCTTTGCACACTCGTTAGACACGTTGTTAGCGGATGATTGCGAGGAAACACTAAAATAAAATAGTTGTGGTTAGGTCCGAAATGGATTTACAAGCGCCAAATGATACATCTGGGATTTGGGCATGCCTTCAGTTTCACAACAGCTCGGTTCTGAACGGGACCTTTAACGGGAGTCTGGAGATTCCCAACGGCACCTGCGGAGACGCGCTTCTGCTGCCCAAGACGGAACCGGCGCGACCCAAAGGTGAGGATCTCCCGACACACATTCAGCACCAGAACACTGCTTCAGTCGCGTTCGTTCAAGACACTCGTTCTCCTTCACTATGGGGTACCAGAGCGCGCCACGACCCTGTTTTGACATCACGAGAGGTTGAAGTATCCTCCAATGACTTGAAGTAAAATCAGGAAGCGCATAAACCATTTTAGTAAGAGCAAAAGTTAGATTGCAAGTTTTAGTTGGAACGCATTAAATACACGAATAGCTCGCCTGAGGAAGTAACCATAGTAACAGCGGGCTACTCTGAGCTTTCCGTGCGGTTCCTGAAAAATAATATTGGCAATACATCACTTTATGATATATATTTATGTATCGCAAGTAATGCCAAAGAAAGTTTTGTTTAAAAATTCTAGTTAGATACTCGACGTATGCTTTCTAGCATCGCCAAATTCTGTTGCGCAATACGAACCTGGAGAGATTGCTTCAAGAAAATCAGTTTACTGAGAGAAATGCCCTTAAATTTCCAAACTGAAAGTCACTGAATATTTGGAAATAAATGGCATACCACGCCATGTTCCCGTAACCTAATGTGTGTAGGTAGAAAACGACGTGGTAATCATTAAGCATAGGGAATCATCCTAAATAAGCAAAATGTTACTATGCAATACTCCAATTACTGTACCATGGGGTGTTAGGGAAAGGACAATGCTTGTTATATCTTGGGAAATTGTAGATTCATTTCTGCAGGGAGAATTGGGATGCGATTATAATCCTATATGGTTTATCAGTTTCTGATGCCTTATTTGCAGTAAGCCCAAGAGAGATGCCACAGCAAAAGGATAATGAAGTATGTCTACTGTATGTGCAAGCCTAATGTAGTCTATAGGCTATTTAATTAGACACCAGTGAGGAACACTTAGATTTGAGTGAAGGGTCTAAGTGTATTACTGTCCACTGCAGTCAAATCATATTTACACACAAACAAAAAAACACTGATTTCATGTAAACATTTTTATATGGCTGCTATAGATAAGCTCATACCCACAGTCTCGGCCATGCTCCATAAAGCATGACATATTTGGGACATAAAATAGCTTTGGATAAATGTTGGTTTAAATGAGAAATGTTAGAAACGTTGTAGAATTAAAATTACATTAAATGACAATAAGTAAAAAAATAAAAACACTTTCACTAAGCCTTATAAAGGTATGCAGTTGTTTCATTAGGTTGTCCAAGGAGTAAAATAAATTCATTAAAATGGATTAAATGAGTTCATTTATTTCACAAATCTATAAATGAAGTCAGCAGTGTCTATACTGAGTTTGCAGCCTTTCCACAGCTATTAGAATCAATGCCAGAGCAAGTAAATAATTCAGAAGAGTTCACTGCATCACCCTCTGGGCATTATGATGCGAGGGACTGTATTACGACGTAAAGAGATTATTTATCTAGTGCAAATGATGTGATGGCAAATTCTGCATGTCCACATTAAATGTTAACTTTAAAACATAAAAGAGTAAAATATTAAAGCACACAATATTTTAAAATATTAGAATATTGGCTATAAGAAGAGAAAACCAATATTAGCAATAAAGTTAGCTACTTCGCTGGAAGAAAGCAGATTTTAAATTTTCCTTAGATTAGATTAGTGATGGACGTTGTATGACAGGCTCCAACTGTCACTTGCATCATATGGAGTCATAACCACAGGGTCCCCAAGGCTTCACGCTGTTGTGTGCTTTAACAGGATTGTAAACTTCATGCTTGTGACTGGATTTTAAAAAAAACTAAATCTGAATATTGAATTAGATCCTTTTTAAAGACGCTTTAGACAAATTTCACTAGATATCACTGAATTAAAATAACACATGCTGAAGAAAACAAAACAACCATAATTAAACAAAAACAAGCTATCACAATGCTATAAAAATGCTTTGTTAGCAGTGTTGTGAGGGCTACTTTGGAAATGTAATAAAGTTACAAATTACAAGTTACCCCAGTTAAAATGTAGTAAGTGTTACTATTTCAGTTGCCTTATTGAAGTAATTTTTGATTTATTTCTGTAAATTATTATTTAAAACAATATTTTTAAACATTTAAAGAGGGCAGGGTTATTGTTATAGTACTCAACTCAGTGTTTACTGACTTTTACAACTCTCCTTTGCTTTAATTAAGATGATAATAGTTTAATTTTAAAGCACAGCCACCCCAGTCAGACTTTAGCACCTCATTTTACTTTGAGTTCTGAGGTTAAATACAGATTTAACATTGTATTAAGAAATAGTTTATTAGCTGTGATACTGTTTTTGAAATACATCTTTGCATAGCTATAACTCTGGCATCTAACAGTGCCTTAATAAATAATAATAAAAAAAGCATATGCACAAATCCAAATAGGAAATAAAACAGTTATTAAAAGCATTAGTCCTATTCTGTGTCCTAAATTATTGAATTCTCCTAATTTAGAGCAGTCAATGTAATATGCAATTTGGAAAAGTAATCCATATATATATATATATATATATACACACACACACACACACACACACACTAATAATTATTAATATTTTCTGTAACTGTAATATAATAAAAAATGACAATTATTTTTTCCTCAGTGACAGATTACAATTACCTGTTTGTTTTAGTAATTGTGTAATGCCATTACATGTAATTTACTTTCAACATTGTTTGTCAGATAACATAAATTATGAAACGTGCACCAGTTTCAACATTAAAATGCTTTTAATTATAAATATTCACTCAATCAACCAGACTTTTTCATTATAGGTTACCCAATAAACGTAATTTAAGAAGTCAGTTGAGATCGAGACAGCTCTTTTATACACATTACTACACATTACTCACATGTTACAGCAAAAGCGAGTGATTTCTCCTCTTTCTCTCTGGGTGCTTTGATGAAAGCGTTCAGCATACCTCTGGGCGCAGGCTAAATTTAGTGCATTGCCACGAGGAGCCTAATCAGAGACTGCTCGACAATACACAAATTTGCTGTCCATTTCCTCCATCAGCAGAGGCTGTTGGGCTCTCTGTTCTTGTGTTCAGTATAAACCCTGATCATCACACACACGTCTGTCATTATCGCCATCACACAGTGCTTCAGCAGCGCTCTTCAAATCCACTGATTCTGGACTTTTAGCATACACTGAACACTCATCATTCATTCTTCTTTATGATGACTCCAGAACGGCGAGGAGATGCTTTAGGCAATCAATGTCATCTCAGTGATTTTCTGTGAATCTTTGTAAATCTCTTAACTGTACCTGGCAACACGATGTCCACAATGATTGTAAATGAATCATTTACTATGATTTTTTCTCAAACCTGCATTTGGAATACCACACTCCACACACGAAAGCAAACATTTTTTAAAATTGCCATAATATTAATTCCTTTTAGATTCTTAGGTGTGTTACATAGAGAATTAAGTGTTTTATGAAATTTCAGAGTCAAAGGCTTAGAATTAGTGCATGGTCTTGCATATTTTGTGTGTAGTTCTACTGTTTCAGTGTCATGTTTCAGAAATTGTGTGAAAATTAAGATTTTGTGTGAAAGCAAAATGTAAGTTTATAGCTCATAATTCAGATTTTTCTCAGAATTTTGATTGTTTTCTGAGTTAACATCTGAGTTAATTTACAATTAAGCTTTTTTTCATATTCCCAATTGCAAGTTTTTATTTCAAAATTCAGACTTAACGACCGCAAGTTCACATCTCAGAAAAATCTGAAAACTCAATTTTTGTATACCTGAGAATTTTGAATTTATATCTCACAATTTAGACCTTTCTTCTCAGAAAATCCCAGCACACAATTTCAAAAGACATTGATATTTGGTTTCAGTTGCAATGTCGGGTGACCAAAATTCAATTTCAATTCAGCGTTTAATGTCAGTGTTAATTGATGTCAGATACAGATGTCAGCTGACGTTGATATTTGTTGTTTTTAGATTGTGTAACCAAAATCTAACGTTAAAGGAATAGTTCACCCAAAAAATTTCCCCATAATTTACTCACTCCCAAGCAATCCCAGGTGTGTATGACTTTCTTCTTTCAGACGAACAGTCAGAGTTTATTATCCTGGCTCTTCCACGCTTTTCTAATGCTGGTGGATAGTAGCTATTAATATGAAGCTCCATAAAATGGCATAAATCCTTCGTAAAACTAACCTATACGCCTCCAGGGGGTTAACACATGTTTTCTAAAGCAGATTTATGGGTTTTTGTAACAAAAATATTTCTGTTTTTAAAATTATAACTCAAATCACTGACTTTCGGCAACGGCTGTATGCGCATTCGCGAGAGAGTCGAGTTCTGGCTTCTTGGCTGCCTTCTGACTCGACGTATGACGTAAGACATAAGCTGCATTTGTAGTATAAGCTTAGAAGAGAATAGATGAACAAGGATAGAGCAATAATAAAAAAAAAATTAACTCTGCGTTTTCGACTTTTGTTTAAAAGTGAAAATGAGGAAAAAAATGTCAAAAGGATTTCACTATAAAAAAGAATGCAGCTTATGCCATACATCGAGTCAGAGGTCAGCCAAGAAGCTGGAACGCAACTCTTGAGTGATTTGAGTTATAATTTACATTTTTTAAAATGAGCTTTGAGGAAATAAGATGAGGAAAAAAACATCAGAACTATGAGATAAAAACTCACAATTGCATTTATTTATTTATTTATAACATTTTATAGAAGTAAGCTTCCATAGTTTTTGCTATCCTACCTATGCATAATTGCATGGTTAGTAGAATTATATGTATAATTTCTATTTAGTGTATTTTTCTCTGCTGACCCCATAAGAACAAAGCTATGACCCAGCAGTTGGGAAGCACTGCTGTATATGATCAAACACATGCTGTGTTAACATGATGAGACAGGCAGTAGAAGATATTTGCTCTGAAACAATGCAGCCTCTGCTCTCATGTGAGACGCCTGTTGAGTTCACTCAGGATGAGGTCTTCAGTCATGAGCTCTTAACATTTAGATGAGTCCAGTGATGAAGCTGCATTGGGGTAATCTGAGAAGACACAGAGGTTAGCAGAACTTCATGCTTTGGCTTAATATAGCAACAACGTTTGTGACCAACAAGTGATTAACTTCCTTGACAGATCCTGATGATGATGATTGACACCAAAGATTGACTCGAATCATTAGATCATTTACTGCTTTAAACTTGTTTTCATAGAGAGGTCATCAAAGCATCTCATTGATGCTGTATGGCTTCATACACATACAATAAATCAGCAGTCAGCAATGCAGAATTAATCTTCCACACTGTTCACAGAAAAAAAGAAAGAACAAGACACTGTGATGCCATCATTGCAGAATATGGTGTTCCAGAGTAGTTGTAATGGCCTTAATTGAAAAATGGGTTGTCTGGTTGTCCTCAGCACATCAGACAGTGATCTGAGTCCAAATTATAGCATTACCTTTGTTTTTGGCTGTAATGTAGAAGCAAACAACTCCCGAAGCCAGTAATTTAAAAGACCAATTATTATAAATTTGTGTCCACACTGCATTACTTACCCCTTTTAAGATGTTCATATATTTGTGTTTGAAAAGAGAACAGCAAAGCAGTGTCTGGAATTAATTGTTTTAAAAAACAAAATTCCTCCCTGAAATTGATTTACAGGGGCATATTTACCTGTATAACGAGATGTATCTGCTTGTATAATAACATTCAGCCTGCCAGTAATTTTTTAAATACCTGAATTGAATAATAATAATAATAACAATCATTTTAAATACTAAAATGACTAAAATTTAAATAAAAGTAAGTTTAAGCTAGAAAAAAAGATACTTATAATGATTTTAATTGAATATAATAGCTAGAATAGAATATAATTATTAAAAGAATTATACCACTATATAAAATATTGTTCTTAAAATGGAGAAAATTACTAGGGGCATTTTTTTTGCACACAAAACGTAATTATTTTTGGTACTTTTAGCAGTTTCAGTATCATTTGTGCTCAGAGTCAAGGTTAAATTCATACTTTAGTATTTTCACAGTCCTGTTTTCAGTATGTCCCTAATAACTTCATCGTTTTCTGATTGTTTATAAAGTTGTTGCCATCGATAACGACTTCACCTGACACTTGAGGCTGTTGAGTTGTAAAAGCTGTGTGGGCTTTTCCGCTCAGACACAATCTCACCCTCTGACACTTTTATGGTTACTAACACCTGCAAAGCTCCCAGACTCTCAGCAGATTTATGTCATGACGTGAGGGAGAAAATTAACAGTTCCTGTTGTGTGTTGCTCACAGAATCTGAGTATTTTGAGAATTTGAGTATTGAATGTATACAGAACATGACGTTTTCACCAGTACAATGCAACAGTTTACACTATGAGGTAGGTCTGAATAACACAGAAGGAGATGAGCAAACCGGGGGATAACTGAAGGTCATCGGTTTGCAGGAATGAGCTACAGCCATGAATCTTTCTAAAGTTTTATGGAGGAATGCTGGGTATTTATTCACACTAAGATTGGAGTGAGAAAGCCACACAATACACACTGTGTGCTGCCTATTATTCTTTAAAAATAGTAAGTGAGATTTTATTCTAATGGTTTTTCTGATCAAAGGAGTCAAAATAAATGGGTTGAGAAAAGAAATAGTTAATTTATTATATTGGAAGCAGAAGGTCAAATCGTGCAGATTGCATTGTGGGAGCTGGGTACAGAAAAATGGTATATTGTGCACTCACAAAACACACATGGGCTAAATGGGATTTCTACAAAATGTAGCACAGACAATAGCTAACAAAAACAAATTGCAGGTGAGTGTTTCTCATGTGATTTGTCCTGCAGATTTAATTAGTGAACATTTGATTATTTCAATTACAGACAGGCACTTGGCCTCTATGCAGACACCAATTGCAAAAGTCATTCAGGAAACAGCATGGATTGCTTCGCTGCTTTGGGAATATTGACTACAGCCTAAATGCACTGTTAACCTCTGACTTTCCCCGACAATCAAGCTTTCTTGCAAAATCCATGATTAGGCATCCATCTGTTTTAGAATCGATCAGTTGTTGTGGCAACAGTGATGCAACTGTTTGTAACTCATGGCTTCATCAATGTTGGTGAATTATTACTTTAAAATAAAAGCATGTAAAGCTAATTAATTCTAATTAAACGTTAAAAAGGTTCTAAAATTGAAAAAAAAAAAAATATATATATATATATACAGTACTTTTGAGCAAAATAATAATAATAAATTACAAACAATAAAATAAACAATAAATGAAACAGCTAAAAAGTTAAAATACAGACACATGTAAATGTACCCTGCTTTATGTGGTAGAATGTAGGAATTATTTTATTTAGGTTAAAAATAAAAATGCTTTTTTAAGGCAAAATTTACATTGTGAAAATACCTTTTGAGATAGTTATTCCCCTCTAGTTAGTTATAGCACTGGTTATGACAATGGCATGTGGAATGGTGTTGATATGTGAGGAAACACAATTTACACAAATCTAAGATATTTATGCACTCACATTTGGCCTCAGATTCATAATTCATGCAACTAACTTTCATGATATCTTGATTCCTCTTGATTGTAATTTATTCATGCATTCCTTCTCTGGATTGAGACCTGTATTCATAACCCAGTTCAATCTTCTCATGAATTGATCATGAGGCCAAAAGCATTGATGAAATAGTAAATGTTGGAGTTTTGGAATGGGGAAGTTCAACAGCTGAAACAGTAGCTGTGCAGCTCTAGATGTGATGTGTTGTGAGATGGAAATGGACGAGGGATGATGAGAAATCATAGTGATGTTTTGTTTACATGACACACGGCCAAGGCAATTAATGACATGAGCTGTAGTTTATCCCATCATGGAACAAATATTCAGTTCAGTTTTAAACAATATCCATCTGATTTTATGATCTGTATACCTTGCATAACACATTTTAGATAATGTTAAGTATGGTAGACATCAAGCTACAGTATACGTTCTATACATCAAGTTTATCTATCTATCTATCATCTAAAGTCTTGGGTGAAA
Source organism: Enteromius mattozi (assembly GCA_032359235.1). Classification (NCBI taxonomy): domain Eukaryota; kingdom Metazoa; phylum Chordata; class Actinopteri; order Cypriniformes; family Cyprinidae; genus Enteromius; species Enteromius mattozi. Next base: position 18,024 of record JAUMHE010051623.1, read on the forward strand.
AAATACCAGTAAGTGACTATCACAAAACTTAGTAAATCACATTATTTAAATATTTAAGTATCTTATTATACTCCCATAAATTTTGCATCACAAAGAGAAACTACTTTAGATGGATATGCAATAAGTATAATAATGCAAAAATAACTGTTCATGCTGTTCATATAGTATAATGTTACGCAAGCCAATGTCAATTAGTAGGCAAAAATATATTCTTCTTAAACCATGAACCTACACGAACTGTGGTTTAAAACTATTTATTATTAAATTATTATCTTGTCTTGATGTAGAAAATATTCAGATATCCTTATTGTACACTTTATATTCCTATTTATCCCTGTTTCTACATATGAAGAGTTAATTGGCAAAATCAGATAACTCTGTATTTAACAATTTTCAAAAATCAGGTTTTTTCATTATGAATTCTAATTAATCTCAAACAAACTGCGGTTGTTGTTTTTTTAAATAAGGTATTAAAAACAACAACAACACCAACAAAAAAAACAAAACAAACCAGATAACTAACACAATAAAACACAATAAAAACATGATAACATAATAAAACATATATATTTTTGAAAGTGTCAAAAAACTCTGTTTTTGTGAATAAACTCTTCATATATTAGCATCAGAAAAACTGTGAATATTATTTTATTAAAATATCTTGTTAAATCATTTTATTAACAGTAGAGCTGCATTCACAGTGAAATGGGAATTGAACAAATAAAAGGCCATTAAGTGATCTCTTAAAAAATGTGTTTTTGTAGCAGTGCTTTAGAAGAACGATTTTGAATTCCAGAAAGAATCTTTCAGTAAACAAAAGAACTTAAAAAGAACATACTAACTTTATACTAACTAACTTAAGAACTTTAATGTTTTTTCGTGGTTTGAATAAAACATCACTCCCTGAATGGTTTAAAATGGCTTTTTAAAGATCTGTCCACTAGTCTCATCAGCTTAAACAAACGATCAATAACCTAGTTTTATAATGATCTCATTCTCGTCAGTCTCTCATGTGCGGCAGGTTTTCCACACCATGCTGTCTTGGATAGTTTGAATAGCGATGTGACTTATGAAGGTTGACAGTACAGGTTTGTGCGAGATAGGACATGTTAAGAGATCAAAACAGAAACAAACATCCGTCACATATGCCAAGATTCCATGATGAAATATGCTGAGGGAGACATTCATCCACAGGGAGAAGAGCACAGAGGAAAGAGTAATTGAATTCGATTAGATGGTCCTTTTGTAACATTTCAATTGGCAGGGGGAACAAGTGTTTCATTCTCTGTAATCTAATTTATCGTCTCTTTCTTCCTGCATCTTTTCTCCTAACCGAGTTGTTTGCATTCACCAGTGTGTGTTTCTGATTTTTTTTTTTTTTATGTGTTGCTGCTATAAAAAAATGTAACTAATCCTGTTTAGTCTTTGTGGGCGGTCGATCTAAGATGGTGTTTAAACAACACTGTTTAAACACCATCTGAAAGCTTTTTATGTGTTTTGGCCATTTATTTACACAACAATAGCATTTTGGGGGCACGAAAATGCTAACTTTTGAAAATGTTTTTGGAAACTATCATTTTCAAAACTAAGAATTATGTGCACATAATGCATGTGTTGTTTCTTTAAAAAAGTGACATCAACTACTGGCCCAACAATTTTCTTTTGCTGTGTGAATGGGGTTCATCTGTATTTCAAGAGTTCACGCTTCCTTGTAATATAATAGTAAGCAAATTTGGCGAGCTGTCTGGGGAGCGAGCCGGGAGAACAGCGAACTCCGAACCCTAAAGGATGGAACCCTAGCGTGGGTAAGAGTTCGGCGTTTGGCTCATTCACCGTCTGCCCCCCCGGAGGCGTGAATGAAATAACGAACAATGGCGGAGAAAGGGTGAAGGAGGGATGCATAAAGCGAGATGTGGGGAAATGAATGCTGGGAGAATTTATAGTGAAGGGGAAGTGATTTGATTGGGTGCGAATAAACAAGGGATGATTAGGAGACCGGCTGCCAGCCGTGTGTGATTACTCGTTCGCGATCCTCTCGAAACCATGTTTTTTGCAAAACATTTACCGCAAAATTTCAATCAAGCAAAAGTAAATTTGTGTAAACATACCCTAAGACAGCTCAGCAACCCTTTTGAAAAAAGAAGTGCACTTACTGTAATTGTATTGAATGTGCATTTGTAGTGTACTTCAAATCTTAAATGTACATTTATAAAACCTGTATTTGGTGATAATATATCAATTTAACAAAAGGCCACCTACCTAAGTATACTTTTAATGACTGTTAACACACTTAAGTACACTTTTAAAAGTGTAATGCTTTAAAGAAGTACACTTATGAACACTTCAGAGTGTTAACGATCATATTTAAACTTTAACTATGAATTTAAATTTAAACTAGTTTCATTTATTTGCATTGACATGCACTTAAGTGTCTGTAAACAATACATTCAGTTTACACTTAGGTGTGCTGAAGTGTACTTCTTGTCAATTGTCATAGAAGAGTCAACAGTTAGAAAACAGAGAGCTTGAGAAACCTGTATGGTCTCATAAAAATATGTACCTCTGTGCACTTTTTGTACAACACCATGTTTACGTGCCTCACTGTACATTTTGCAGCAGTTTCAAAGAGAAATCGCGCTAAAACACAGGTTCAATATGTGAACCCCGGTATGTATTGTGGCGGTTCAGATGTTGTTGCTGTCTGTTCCGTTTTTTTTTATGTGTTTAGAGTTTACTTGATTCCACATTCTGACATATCTGTGGACTGTCGCTAAAAGTTAATGCTCTATCATGTTGGATGTTCATTTTTTTCCCATTAATGTACACACAGCACCCCATATTGACAGAAAAACACAGAATTGTTGACATTTTTACAGATTTATTAAAAAAG
>JAUMHE010052072.1:0-11643 GCA_032359235.1 Enteromius mattozi
AATATGTTACACACAGAGTCTGTTAAGTTAAGTCTTGACACTTAAGTCTTGATACACTTTATTTTAAGTAGCTTATGCCTGTGTAATATTCTGTCATTTTAATGTAATTAGAAAGGTATTACATCTATTTAAGCACATATGTGACAATCTTTTGGTTACATAAGTAGCTGTGTAACAGACTTGGTCTGTAACAAATGTGTAACAGTAGCTGTCTAAATAATTACAAACTGTATCATAACTAAGTTACATGATAAGTACATTGTGCTTCATGTAAGTACAATGGCTACTTCTAATCTCTTTCAACAAGGCTGCTGGGGCTCACTAGGGGGCACCAGCAGACTTCCAGAGTGGTTCCAATAAATGCTGCAAAAAAAATAATACATTAATAAAGATGTGCACTGGCATCATATTTTACATCTATTTATTTGTATAACAACAAAGTTTCAATTTCCTTTTTTTCCTACTGTGTTATTCCTATGTATGTTTTCACTATCATGTCTGTAATATGTACTGGAAGCTCTTGTTGTCAAGTCAAATTCCTTGTGTGTGCAAACATACTTGGTCATAAAGCTCTTCTGATTCTGAAGTTCCAGGGGTACACAGATAGCAGGGTCTTTGAATATTGTCTTCTTGGACAAAGGAGGGCTGTGGCGTCAGAAAGGCTGAGAACCAGAGAGTATTCTAAAGACTTATAAGCAGAGACATATAGTCTGTTGAATCCAAATTGCATGACAAAAATTGTTAATTGTGGTTTTATTTGTTTACCTGCATGTCATGTGAGTGTTAGCCAACGTCAGAGAACAGCCAACATGCAAATGTGATGCATAATTTAAAAAATAATAATTAGAGCTACTTCAAGTAAATATATAAGGTGAAAGAGATACTTTAGTAGTTTATGCAATGTTGAAACACTGACATGATTTTTGTAAACCCAGTGGTCAAAGGCTGTGTAGGCCCTAGCTAACTAATGACTGGTCTTTGTGTGGATGCCATTAGAACTGGTGGACTTACTAGACTGTAGGTTATTTTAGAAAGGAACCTTTAAAAGATAAAAAGAGGAATTAGGAAGAATCAGTACATTATGAATTTATTGCTATTGTGTGAATAATATGTAATCATGTAATCAGTACAAAAATAACTGTAGTCTGACTATGAGTATTTTAAAATGTAATTTAATTTATTTGCAAATACTTAATTTTAGGAATCTGATTATGTAATACAGAATACATGCTATCAGTTACTGCCCATCTGCATATGAGTAACACTTACAGCTTTCATTAGATAACATGAACTAACAATGACCGATATTTCTTCTAATTTCTAAAGCATTTTATTAATCTTATTTAATGCTGATTCCACCATAAACTAAATGGCTAGTATTTAATTTAAGTGTATATTTTAATGTTATTAAATGGCCTTAGCTAACATGGACTAACAAAGAACAGCTGTATCTTTACTAACTAATGTTAACAAATGAATACATACTGTAAAACATGCATTGCTTATTGCTAGTTTTGTTCACATTAACTATGTTTGTTTATGCATTTAATAGTTCAAAGATGGAACCTCACATGACACCACTCATACTTTAAGGGTGCTTTTTAATTTTTTTGTGAATTTGTATGTGGTGACATTGACAACATTAATTCTTTACACCTTTGTAACCTGTAATGACTATCTAGGTCACACTATCCTAAATATAACCTTATAACTCCCTGATTTTTCATCTTTTGCGAATTTAAGTTGCATCCGGTGACAACACTAATACTAATTCTATAACACAGAAAAAAAAAATTTAATGACTATTTGGGTCACAGTGAACTTAAATGTTCTAACTTTAACTCCCTGTATTGCCTTTATTTAAACATTTATTTTAGTGGACCCTGCATTTTATTTGATGCAAAAAACCTAAACTAGGCTAACTTACGTAACCTATAACTCTCTATTGCGCAGTATGAGTTGCTTTAGAAGAACGAAACCCGAAATAAATAGCGTCAATGTGGTACACAGTGATGATTGACGTTAAAAGGAACAAATCAACATTCCGAACTTGAATACAGGAAGCCATTATAGCCAATGAATGTCCGCGGTGGGCGGGGCTATATGGATTCCAAGCGACGTACACGCCCAGCGTCAGCGCCCTCAACTCATTCTGCCTTTGCGTGGAGCAAAGAAGGTTCTGGAAAGGTAAGACGTGACTTGAACTACTATTAAAACATTACCTGTTACCAAATCAACACGCCTCAGACATATCTCTAGTGTTTTTTTGCTAAAGCAGCTTTTTGGATAACCGTCTGTTTTTTTATCATGACGAACAGGAGAGCTGCTTAGCTTAATAAGTGTCACAGCAAGTAACATTTGACAAATCTAGCTCTCTTTTTCTAATCCAGCTTCTCTCCGGAGATCTGATATCCATCGGCTGCATCGCTCAGCACTCCCCAGGTCTAATCTGTCTTTACCGTTGTGTCGTGTTACATTCTTGGATCACGACCCAACATCTCCAGGCTCTCCACTGTCAACCCTTCACTGCGTCGGTGGACGACTAGCGTTGTGTTTATGTCTTTATTTTACGGAAACGGTGAGTATCCGATCGGTCACTTGCATAAACTGATCTTGTCAGTATCTATGACGCATTTGTAAATGTGTCCTGGTTACCAAAGTCTCGGAAACTAGTGTTTTTGGAGGCTTTTATAACTAGCTAATGGGTGTGAACTAGCTTGACGGAGGGGAACAAAATGGCGGCGCGGTGCTTTTGCGCACTCCGCTGCGCGCTAACCGTGACGCACTCTGCACCACCGCGACGATCACACAACTTTACCAATCTAAGGTTTGTTAAAGCGTATATACTTCTAGTTAGGCTGTGTTTTAATCATCTAGTGTAAAGTACGCGCTGTCGTCGGTATTCGATGTGTTTATCTCGATGTAAAAATAGCGGAGTGGGTTGAGCTCAAACGGGAAACGTAACCATGTGCATATCGACCTTGGGTGCAACACGGGTGACTCGATATTGCGCTGTAGCTTATTTCTAAACCAACAATAATGCGGTGACGTGATTTCTGAACGTTTGCATTTACCTTAACGTAAACAAGTCGAGTGATGCCCCGTTGCACTCGACCAGCCAAAGACACGCGTAGTACTACGTGATCGTAATCTTGTTTTTATTTGGTATTGCAAATACTGTTCTGTCACGTAACTCACGGCTCTTAAACATATTCCTGACCACGTGGTCACTTGGCTTGAGTCATACTTGAACCTGCTGACGCAGTCAGTGACGTGGGTAACTAGGGTCTCAAACAAGGCCTAACCTTCATGATTGTTTTTTTTTTTTCACGGCCAGACTTTAGTTTAGATTTAATAACAGACAGCAGAGAGAAAGTTAAAACAATTTGTTGCATTTTTTTTTTAATCCTACGGGTATTGTGAGTCATACAAGCCAGTGCCATAACCCCTATAGATCTTCAGAGGAAGAAGTCCCCTATGTGGCCAAATTTGCCCCAATATTTAATATTCTTGATGGTGCACTTCATTATCCACCACTCTGTTTGTTAGCATAACAAAAAGTTCAACTTTAGGCTGGAGTGCCTCAGTGCTTGATGGAAATGACCAAATTAGGTAAAATTTTGCTGTTTTAAATCCATAATATAGACTATCATTTGTGTGATTTAATCTAATTCATTATTGAATGAGACAAGAAACACACGCACACACACACACACACATATATATATATATTTGTAGGTTAGGCCTTGATCGAGACCCTAGTTATCCACGTCAGCAGGTCCGAGTGTGTGTGTGTGTGTGTGTATATATATATATATATATATAAAAATAAATAATATATAAATATATTAAAAAAAAAAAATTCTTCAATAATTTCGGTGTTCCATTAAATGTAAATGAACCTAATGGGTCATAAAAAAAGGCCACAAGACTTTGGTTTGGTGATTCAGGTTATATGGTTTCAGCTTTGATACAAGCCCTGCATAAGGCCTACAATATTGATAATATGCTTTACAGATGAAAGTTGTGCTGTTGTACTTCATATCAGCACAGCTCTGATTTGGTTATCGATACAAATTGGCCAGTTAGGTTGTATATTTCTTGTACCAACAAAAATATTTTTGAAAGAATCCAATCCGAATGTATCACTAAGTAGAAGGCCAGTAAATGATCAAATTAAGAGGAACTGTTGTATTTCCCTTTTCTTTTCAGAGCTGTTGCGCAGCTGTTGGAACGCGAGCGGGGGAAACCTAGTCCACGAGCGAGGAGTTTGCAGCCACTGTGGCAAGATCTTTTTCATGTCAGAGACCGAGCACACTTGCAGTTGTTTATGTCATCCCCTCTTCTCCAGACAGAAGATACCCAAAAAATCCCATTCAAGATCTTTTTATCTTGCTGATAGTGCCTCAGATCACTCAAAATGTCTGTCAATGTCAACCGCAATGTGTCGGACCAGTTCTACCGCTACAAGATGCCCCGTTTGATTGCCAAGGTACCCAGAAGACTGTTTTTGGTCTCTATGCTTTATTATATACTGTACTGATACTGAGTTGGAGCAGATGTGTGAAAAAAACAACAACAATGTTTTAATTACAGGTGGAAGGCAAAGGGAATGGAATCAAGACGGTCATTGTCAACATGGTTGATGTTGCAAAGGCACTGAATAGGCCTCCAACCTGTAAGTTTGTGTTTATAAGTTTGTGTTATTCTTTCAGTAGTGTTTTATTATGGAACAGTAATGTATGTATTCTTCCCTTTGCTGTTTCATCAGATCCAACTAAGTTTTTTGGCTGTGAGTTGGGGGCGCAGACTCAGTTTGATGCTAAGAATGACCGCTACATCGTAAACGGATCCCATGAAGCCAACAAACTGCAGGACATGCTGGATGGATTCATCCGCAAGTTTGTGCTGTGCTCCGAGTGTGACAATCCTGAAACTGACCTGGTAAGCTGACAAATTAGGGTTGCGTGCTGAATAAACTATTGGTTAAACATTAAGGATTTTATTTACTCTGTGTTTTGCCGTTGGTCAGATAATGTTTAGAGAACCTTCTGAAGGGTAGTTTTTGTTTGTTGGTAAAAGTCCAAGGCCAGCTGGCATGTAGTGTTTATTTAGTACACTTGATTTTGTCCTTCGCCCTCCATAACACCTACAAAAGTGACGACTGAATAGCCATGGCGGTGAAAGCATTGGTTTACTTTTGTGTTATTTTAATATTATTTATATACTTCTTTATTTTATTTATTTTTCAGTTTTGGTGACTGCTAATTCTTTAAAAATATTTTATTTTCTCTTTAGTTTTATTATTTTAGTTTTAGTAATATTAGTTGATGCCAACCATTAACCATAAACCGTTGCAATTCCTTGTAATAGCAAATAGCTGATATTAATGTAATTCAATCCTCAATAGTTATTTAAAGGTGAAATTTGAAACCTTTGTTGACAATTTAGAATTGTTTTATTTTCCGAAATGTTCCTCATAGTATCAGTTGTTCAGTTAGTTTTTTTTGTCTCTCAGCATATTAACCCAAAGAAGCAGACTATTGGAAGCTCTTGCAAGGCTTGTGGTAATCGGGGAATGCTGGACACTCGGCACAAACTGTGCACATTCATCCTCAAAAACCCACCTGGTGAGTTGTTCTGTTGTGGGCTGTTAAAATGCACGTGCTGGTATTATTCACTATATGTAGGATTAGATTTTTGCTTTGTGTTTGTTGGAAGTTAGGGTTAGGTTTTTACATTTCTGATGTTAGTATTGCATACAAGCTTTAAAACCCCCATTAATTGCAAACCTATTTAAAATGCAGAGGCTGATAGTAGTTGTGTGAAAGAAAAGAAGGAGAAAGAAAAGAAAAACAGAAAGAAGGACAAGGAGAATGGCTCTGGAAGTGGTGAGGCTGGGAACCATAACGACATAGATGCACCAGATGCTGTGGTAAGAGATGCATGTGAATAACTCTACATATATTAATAATAGAATTTGTAAACAGTATATTAAAGTGTATATTGATGTGTAGGATGGTGAGGAAGACGATGATGACTGGGCAGAGGAAACCACAGAGGAGGCCCAGCGTCGGCGTATGGAGGAGATCAGTGACCATGCTAAGAACCTGACCCTCAGCGAGGACCTGGAGAAAACCTTGGAGGAGAGGGTCAACCTGTTCTACAACTTTGTCAAAGTAAATAATGTCACTGTTATTGGTTTCCTATGTAAAAACATATTCTAATGACATCTTTGTATCTGGTCTCACTGCCGTTTAAAAAGTTTGGGGTTGGTCAAAGATGTTTTCTTGCTCAACAAGGCTGCATGCATTTGATCAAAAATACGATACAGTGATACTGTGAAATATTATTAAAATTTAAAAACACTTAGAAAGTAATTTATTCCTTTTGATACAGATTAGAATTATCAGTAGTTATTAACCCAGTCTTCAGTATCGCATGATCATGCAGAAATATGATTTGCTGCATAAGAAACATTTATCGATGTTGAGAACAGCTGAGAAGCTGGTACATTTAATTATTTTACATTTTGAGGGTTAGAAAGCTTCAAAAGGACATCATTTATTTGACATAAAAGTCTTGTGTTAAATGATGTCTTTGTCACCTTTAATCAGTTTATTAAGCCAAAAAAGGGCTGTTTTTTTTTTTTTAAATGAAAAAAAGAAAATGATTGACTCCCAAATTATGAATGCTAGTTTAATTTTTATACCGGTGTAGTAGATTTAAATTAACATAGTTCTAAATAACGAAGGGTCTATCAGTGGTAATAGAATTCAAACTGAAGAGCATCTCTGTTTTTATTTCTTTTTCTGATCAGCAAAAGAAAGAGAGTGGAGCAATAGACTCTGCTGATAAGGAGATTCTGGCTGAAGCAGAAAGGCTGGATGTGAGAGCCATGGGGCCACTTATCTTGAGCGAACTGCTTTTTGATGAGAACATCAGAGACCAGATCAAAAAATACAAACGTCACTTCCTGCGGGTACGTATTTAAAACCAAAACCCCCCCCACCAGTTTAAGGTGATAGCCTGGCTCACACATTTTGGTTAATTTATGCCTCAGCTCCAATTAATACATTTTACACTTGGCAGATTTGTCCCCAAAATCTGTATCAGAAATACAAAGTTTCCATCTGGGCCTAGTGATAGATGAGTATTTATAGCAGGACACAGAGACTTGCAGACAAGCTATGGTGCTAGTGTAAAGCCATGCTAAATATAGTCTTGACTATAAATAACTCTTTTAAATGAGCAGCTTTGATATCTACCACTTTTCACCCATTGCTTAGATAAATGAAATCGAATCCATTTAAACAATCTACCAGTTCTGCAAAAGATAACAAATACAGTGCTAAATTCTCCTTTTTCCTGTAGTTCTGCCACAACGACAAAAAAGCTCAAAAGTATCTGATGGGAGGCTTTGAGTGTCTGGTGAAGCTTTATCAAAGTCAGCTGCTGCCACGAGTGGCCGTCATTCTCAAAGACCTCTATGATGCTGACCTACTAGAGGAGGACGTAATCCTCATGTGGGCAGAGAAGGTACAACCCACTCATCATTTGGATTAATAGAGCGTTTTATAACATCGAGGTCATGAGCTATGAAATAAAATCATGAAAAAAAAATGTTTTCCTGTGTTTCAAGGTATCCAAGAAATATGTTTCCAAGGAGCTGGCCAAGGAGATCCATGCCAAGGCAGCTCCCTTTGTCAAATGGCTGAAGGAGGCAGAGGAGGAGAGTGAGGGGAGTGAAGCCGAGGAGGAAGAGGAGGATGAAAATGTTGAGGTAATTTCTTACACCAGTTAATGAAACTTGTGGGAAGAATATGCAATGCACCCTTTTTACATATATATATATATATATATATATATATATATATATATATATATATTGCATGGGCAAACTCTTAAGTCTTGCACAAGCCACACAAGGGGTAATGTAGTAGTTAATTAGACAAACCGCTTTATATTTTAACTGTCAGCAGGAGCCCTGGGACTGTAATTAGTGTAATTACATTAGTCTTCTCTGGGCTAGAATTAGAATGTGTTTTTGAGAGACTGTTGTGCTGGCTTGTGTTTTTTTTTTTTCTGATTCTTCATCGTTCTCGTTTGTTTCTGCTCTTCAGGTTGTGTACTCATCCTCTGCCCGAGAGCTGAAGGTGGAGACGGTTCGGCCTGAGAAAGCAGAAGAGGATGACGACCTTGATATAGATGCCATTTAAAGAAATGACAACTGAAACAGCAGCTGCCATCTTGGAACCTTGCTACTTCTCTCTCCTCTTGATAAAATGGATCACAGTGGCCTCCTGTTTAGCCCCAGTCTTGTTTTGTCCCACTTTCTTCTTATTTGATTTACAAGAACGGTTTTAATATAGCTCTTTCATTGACTTGCTGCTGATGTATTAAGATCTTTTGAGCTTTATTGTCTGTGTTGAGTGCTTTTGTTGTACTGTGAGCTTGACTTTGATTCATGGGTTTGCTTATACTGCACATCTGATTTGTTTTTCTTGAAATCATTAAATAAAAGTTTTTGCTGTACATTATATGGATGATTTTGTTTTCTTAACTAAACAAGAATGTAACCTGAGTCTGTATGATGGAATATATCAAATAAACTGGAATAACGGTGAACTATGAAACAAATCTCTACATTTTGGCACCATTTGATTTCACCACACGCTTTACCTCAGAGGTGGCAGCTATTATAGAAGACCCCTGTGGCTTCAACCACATGCCATTTCATCAAAACCCTGCCCTCCACAAACCTGTGCTTACTTCAAATGTACAAGCATTTCTGATTTGGAGTCAGGGCTGTTGAGGTGGGATTTCTTGGAAGATCTTTATCATTGATCTGTCAAGATGTGGTAACATTTATTACTTATGGTTTATGGTAATTAAGCCAAAAATGACCACTAGATGGCACACATGCACCAGGACATAACTGATGATTCATCCGCAAACTGTCATATTGCTGTAAAACTGGATCTCAGCTTTTTATAAATCTGAGGTCTACAATTGTATAAGCCTGTCTATGTCTGATGATCACGACTTGGCATTTAATTCAAATGAACATGTTTTACAAAGTGAACCGTATAATAAGAATGACTGGAGTTTTGGTATTGCGTAGGAAACGAATAAGCTGTTCATGATAAATGGGGGAATTTTATTTGATTATATTTGCATTATTAAGTTTAATTAGGAGTATTTTTATATTATTTTACCAAAATTTACATCATATGCAATAGTGCTATTCTTATATTTCATGCAACATGCAAATTCAATTATATTTATTAAACTGCATGTACATAATGGCAGTCTCTCGCACATATCTGTATGTAATATCTATACTTTTCGTTCTGTTTAAGGAATTTATATATTCTATTTATTTGACAATTGATATTATTTACATATTTTTGTTGTATTTATGTGAACTAGTAAATTCTGTCAAATCCATTGTGTGTGTGTAAGAGAGAGAGAAAGAGAGAATGATATTGTTAGGTTGTTTGCCGGATTTAACTTATTGTGTCTCGAGATCTCAATATGGCGATGCCCACAGGGAGCGACCCGTTCCCTGTACAAGAAAACAGGAAGTGTTTCTTCTGGCATTAAAAACAAAAAAACAAAAAAACAAAAAAAACAAGAAAACAGGAAGCTGGTTTCGGTATGATGACTATATCCAGTTTTCATATAATATAATATTTTAACTAGCTATATTTCTCAAAAGTGTACCTTTAAATAAAACGCAATTACTAACTAACTGACCATCTCTTTACTCCTTTGGCATAACGCTCAATCCAACTCAATCCAAATATGGTAAAATTACACTTCAATTGAACACTGAACTGGGTGTGTCAAAGTCGTTATGGTATGACGAAGTTTTCCCCTTTTTTCCATATGAACACCTACACATCTCTGAGGGATGCGGCGCTCTCCAATGAGCACAGGGATCCGTCTGTTTCCTCACTTCCTCTGTCTCTCTCAGGGCTCGGCTCGAAACTCCTGCACTCTTGGGCAGCCATCTTGGATCTCGCTTTGAACGAGAGGCAACCGACGCGGCTGTTTGGGTGGAATGGAACCGTCAACAAGCGCGTCCTACCCGCGGCTCCGACGCCTGTAACTGCTGCCGTTACCGGACCGTCCGCTTGATGAGCAAACCGTCTTTGGGGGCGATCGCAGCGGAGGCCCCGTAAAGTGCAGTTATCTCTATTCTTAACGTTACTTGAACCGGACATCCGAAATATGAAGCAGACAGCGACGCGAGGCCTGGAAGTATTATGTTTTTAAAAGTTAGCCGGTCTCATTAGCTATTTTGGGATCTGTTAGATGGCTTGCAATCGGTAATTAAACGCAGTAACGTCAGCGGAATATTTCTCCCAAACTTTTAACAAGTTTGTTACCAGCATTAGAAGCAAATCAATGATATTGGCCAAGCGTGTAATCTGTCAAATATATATTTTCCCCTTCGTTGTACCGGAAAACCGTCTGCTTTAATCGTAATTCCGGGAAAGCAGCTTTCCATCAACACTATGTCAACAACAAGAGCCCCCCTGCCCACCGTCAACGAGCGGAAGGCTGAAAATGTAAGTAGCTTATTTATGTTTTAGTGTTTGATGAACAATCAGTCATAAGTGCTGTGGACTGAGTCAATCCTGTGTTGATTTATCACTTGTGCGTGTGTTATTTTGATCGTGTCGCGTCGTGTCTCAAAACCTGGAGAGCTGCCTACCTAGACAGCGGTTATAGTCAAAACCGAAGCTGCCGTCTGAAATCATTCAAGCTGATTTTCTTCCAGAATTAAGGGTAGTGTCGCATCCCATATCGCGTTTTATGTGCTGACCGGTGCTTTAAGTGGATTAGCAGTATCGTGCCAGTCTTCGGACAGATGGGGCACCAGGCTGACGTGACGCATGGGGTCCAGGGCATCGGTAATTTGGCTGCTTTTCTGCTTATGAGTGCAACATATGCTTGATTAGTTAAAGTCCTGCACGCTAGTGAGTGGGTTTGCATGTTTAATGCGCCGATAGGATGCAGATATTGCGCATTGGCGTCAGCCTGTCCTATAGGTTACTGTTCATACGTCAGCAGTGAGGAAAGGTGACATGAGCACGCGCGCTAATGCAGGTCCCCCTTAAAGGTGCCTGTGAATAATGTGGCATTAAGTTACACTCTTTGAATATCTATCTATCTCTCTGTCATTCCGTCTGTCTGTCTTTCTATCATTATATCAGTTTTCTTGTCTTCTAGCCTAACTGTTGTTGTCAGTCTGTTATTCAGTCTATCTATTGTTGTAGTGTTTGTCTGTCTGTTGTTCTGTGGGTCTCTGTCATTCCATCAGTCTGTTGTTCTGTCAGTCTGTCTGTCTTTTCTTATGTTGTTGTCAATCAGTGATCCTCTTCTGTCCAACATTCATTAATCCGTGCGTTCATCTAACTTAGAATCAGTGGCTAATGATGATAGCTATCTGTCATTTTCAAAAGTGTCTATCATTCTATCTGTTGTTGTCAATCATCGATTATTAATCTGTCGTTCAGTCTGTCTTTCTGTCTATCGTTCTGTTGTTCCGTCGTTCTGTCTGTCATTCAAACTCTATCTGTACATCTATCATTCTATTGTTCCGCCTATCTATCTATCTATCTATCTATCTAT
>JAUMHE010052134.1:0-20826 GCA_032359235.1 Enteromius mattozi
CTCACACAGTGACGAGGTGCACCTGAGCGCAATCAAGTGCACGCCAATTTCATTGGCCTTTTGTATAAAGCTCAAAGTTATTTGGTCTCTCTGGCGAGTTCCCATATGTAACGTCGAAGTGATTCGACTGAAAGGGTAACAGAATGATCACTCTCTCCAAACATTCTTTATTCGAAGACTGGTTGACACAGGTGCCACTCATTCAGCACAGGATATGGAAATTTTATGACAAAGAATGTCAAAACGAAAGAGAAAAATACTACACATTTTTGTTATGATGGGATTTCAATGGGATGAAAAATCTGATAAATTATATAAGTTAAACACACTTAATAAAAATGATGATGATGATGACAGAGTCACGCTTACATGTTCCAAGCCACTTTACACTGTGTACAATGAATCATACTCTAAAAAAATAAATCACACATCTACAATAAAAGTTAACAATATGTCAAATAAATTGAAATAGTAAGTGTTGTGTTATTAATCAGTTGATAATGAAATTAGTTCGCTTTTTCTTTCTTTTTTTTTTTTTACAGGTAAAGAAGGTACATAATTTAGAAAACTATCAAAAGCAGGAAGTTTCATGGAAAACAGAGGCAGGAGAATTTTCCAGACCGATTCAGATAAAGAACAGGCTGAACAAAACCTGTCAGCGCATAACAAACCAAAGAAATAAACCAAAGTGCTTGAATATTGTGATTTAGAATGCTTAAGAATCCTGTGATTATATATGAAACATGCATGATAAACATGCTAACAGAAGTTATTAGAATGAGATGAAATGCTCTTCTCTTTATTGGGTTTTCTTCCTTTCTCTCTTTCTTTCTCTCTCTTGGTCCTGACTGCTTCAGAGCTCTGAGAACAGCCGCAAGACAAAACAACTGGATGGAGAAGAGGAGAAGGAACTGCATAGAGAAAGACCATGTATATACATAAGAGATATTTGAGATTGAACTAAGTCTGCTGCACAAACAGGATCCAAGAGTGATTATCCAGACCAAAGTACTGCAGATCACTCTATATCTGAGCGATTTGTACTTCAGAAAGGTTACAGGATGAACCACTGCCAGGTAACGCTAAACACAGATCAGACACTGGAACAGAGGACGGGCAGCAAAGACTAGTCCTAGTAAAAATAGTGGTAATATAGTGATACTTGCAACAAAAAAATTAGCAATATAAAACAAACAATTCAGACAGATACCAATCTCACAAACAGAGAGACTGAGGATAAAGCCTTACTTCTGCTTCCTGTAATGATGAGCCATATAACATAGCTGTGTGTAGGAAAGCCAACCATGAAACTGATGCTGTACACATAGATTTCCCAGAGTTCCAGAGTTTCCAGTAGTCCAGTGGACTGAATTGTGGAGTTTGAAGATGTTTCAGATGTAGCGAAGTTCACTCTAGAAATATTCATCTCCTTTTTGAAAAAAAAAATAAAAAATAACAAAAAATAAAATAAAACAAAATAAAAACAAGAGTGAAAAGGTAAATGAATGAGATCAATTGGACCGAATCAACAGAACACAAGTAAAAAATACATAAGCAATTTTCAAAGTTTCCAAATAAATCTGGAATACACCATTAAATTAAATTCAGTCAAATTTAAATTCATGTAAAAATAACATTTTCCTTTGGATAGATTTCATTTAAATGATATATTAAAATTGCTTACTGAGGGTAAAAACAATACACACACGCAAAAGGAGACTCATCAGACTCACCTGAATGTCCAGGATTTATATACATCTCTGCTGTTTTGTAGACTTAAAACGTTCATATTCTGCTACCTAATGCAGGAAATCACACATTTTGATATGCAATATATGTACAAAAAAGTTTCAAAAATATTGACTAAATATTTGAAACTCCTAGAATGAAATTGAAAAAGTATAAAACTTAATTTTGCAAAGATTTGTTCAACAACCATGTTTTTGTTGTGTGATAAATTTAGTAAAGATTCAGTCTTTATACATCTGACTCTGGCCAGGTGTAACATTCAAGACCTGATATTCAAATTAAACTAAGCATTTATACATTATGACAAATAAAGCAAAATATGTATATCAGTTATAACAGGATGTCAAGTTTGATATATTATTGTGGCAGCCTTCATTATATGAAAATGGTGACATTGGGCCACTAATTGTTATATTTTTATTTTTTGGAAAAAGCAACTACAAATTTGAAGCAAACGCTTGTTTAGGAATTTGTTAACCACACTCAGGATAAGCTAAATAATTTTGCAAAGCACTACAACAATAAAAAACGAGTTGCCAATTCGTTTGAGTTTGTACGAATGACCTACACCTAACCCCACCCCTACACCTGTCACTGGGGTTTTAGAGAAATTGTACAAAATTGTACGAGTGAGGTTGTACGAATTTGTATAAATGAGCACAAATTAGCCACCTTATACAAATACATACAAATTGGTTGTGAAACCATGTTGGATGACACAGAAGTGATTTATTTTCCCATTCATTGTTTCATAATATATTACAACAGCAGGTCTTACAGAGAGAAGGGTTTTCCAGCCAGGTGCAGATAAATAACAGGCTGAGCCAAACCACCTTATGCATCAACACACTTTTCTGTGACAGTGGTAAAAAAAAGTTTAAATAAAAAAATTAATACAAAAATCCTACAGTACAGTATTTTTAAAAAAATATTACCATGTAAAAGGTTCTGTCACGCCCATGTCTGTGTTTATGTCATTGTTCCATGTCACAGTTATGTTTTGGTTTTGTTTTTCCTTATTTGGTCATGTTCCTGTTCGTGTTTAGTTAATGAGTTTTTCCGCCCCACCCACATCCGTGTTCCTCACCTGCCACTAGTTCCCTCATGTGTATTTAAGCCTTGTGTTTTGTCTTGTATCTTGTGGATTCGTCGAGGTTAATGGATGTGTGTAGTTCTTTGTTTTTTTGTCTATTGATTCAAGTAAAGATCATGTTATATTTCACTGCTACGTCTGAGCCTATTGCCTGCTACAGCACCCGTGACAGAACGAATCCACCGCAAAACAAAATGAGGATATTAATCAGCCACGAGGAGATCATGCAACGCATCTTCCACGGGCTCACTCCCCTCCCCGAACCGAATGAGCGACAGTCAGGAGGCTTCCCTTCTTTGCCCGGCTCACGGCTAGCACGTCATCGGAGACCTCTCCCGAGACGGACCCAGATTTTTGAACAGCCAGTAACCAGCGCACGATACCATGAACCGGAGCCAGATTAGTGGGCCGACATGCCAGCACTCATCCCCGCGGATGCCGACCTGCCTTTCCTGGGAACAGTCATGAAGTCACCACCGGTAAAGCACATCAAAAAGCCTGTGCTGCCCGAGTGCATCACAGAGGCCGCGCTGCAAGAGCGCATCACAGAGTCCGCGCTGTACGAGCACATCACAGAGCCCACGCTACAGGAGCGCATCACAGAGCCCACGCTGCAAGAGCACATCCCCGTGCCCGTTCCAGCCCCACGATTACGGCCAGTAGTGCCCGTTCCAGCACCAAGAGTACGGTCAGCAATACCGGTATCAGCCCCAAAAATCTCCAGTTTGTTGACCCCTGAGGAGGTCATAGAGATGTGGCAGGGAAAGCTGATTCCAATCTCCGTGCCAACATTACGGCCAGGGTTCACGCTACCAAAGCCACAGCCACAGCCGGAGTCTGCTGCGCTGCAAGTGCGTCTTCCAGAGCCTGCTGCGCTACAAGAGTGCTCTCCAGAGTCTGCTGCGCTGCAAGTGCGTCTTCCAGAGTCTGCTGCACTGCAAAAACCACTACCAGAGCCAGAGCCACCACCAGAGTTCACGCTGCCAGAGCCAGAGCCACCGCCAGAGTTCACGCTGCCAGAGCCAGAGCCACCACCAGAGTTCACGTCACCAGAGCCACAGTCAGAGTTCACGCTGCACAAGCCACAGCTAGAGACCACGAGAGGAAGGGGGTCTCGGGGATTCCCACCCCCCAACCCACTGGAACCAGCAGATCCAGGGCATCCCTCGGTCTTACCTCTGACCTCCGAAGCCAGAACTCCGCCTCGTCCCATGGACCCGTTGGCTTCTCCATGGGCCCTAGCTCCCTCCTCTCCTGGGGTGCCCATCGGTTCACTAGCTTCACTGGGCTTGATCGTCCCCCCGGCTCCGCCTTGGTCAGTCGTCGGCCATCCGTCGCCTTGGGACTACACTCCTTCGGCTTCACCTCGTCCTTCCGTCCTGCCGGCTCGGTCAGGCTCCTCCCTCCCTCCGGCTCCACCTTGGTCCTCTCTCGCTCCTGCTCCGCCATGGCCCTCCGGATCCCCTTATCTGTGTCAGTCGCCGGCACCATTGTTTCCGCCTAGGACCTCTGGATCCTCGCCGTCGGCCTGGTTCTTCGGCCTCCTGCCATATCCCTCAGCTTCGCCCCATGGTCAGGACGCCGCCCTCCCTCCCCCTTTGGATGTCTTGAGGTGCGAGGACGCACCTTCCAGGAGGGGGAGATAATGTCACGCCCATGTCTGTGTTTATGTCATTGTTTATGTCATGACCTTATTTGGTCATGTTCCTGTTCGTGTTTAGTTAATGAGTTTATCCACCCCACCTGTGTTCCTCACCTGCCACTAGTTCCCTCATGTGTATTTAAGCCTTGTGTTTTGTCTTGTATCTTGTGGATTCGTCAAGGTTAATGGATGTGTGTAGTTCTTTGTTTTTTTTGTCTATTGATTCAAGTAAAGTTCATGTTATATTTCACTGCTACGTCTGAGCCTATTGCCTGCTACAACACCCGTGACCGGTTCAAAGGCAGAAGAGTTTTCCAGCCCGATGCAGATAAAGAACAGGTTGAACAAAACTAGCCACAACATAACAGATCGAACCAGTGAACCAAATTTCATAAATATGTTGGTTTGTTAGAATGGTCACTAATCCCGTAAGAACAAACGGGACATATATGATAATCGTGGATATAGTATTTATTACAATAATTATAAATGCTCTTCTCTTCATTTTGTTTTCCTCCTTTATCTCTCTCCTGGTCCTGACTGCTTCAGAGCTCTGAGAACAGCCACAAGACAAAACAACTGGATTGAGAGGGCCAGCAAGAATTGCACCAATAAGAACTGTGTGTGTATTTGATTCATATATAAGCATGAAAAGCAGGAGCAAAGAGTGACTGACCACACAGCAGTGCAGCAGATCACTCTATATCTGAGAGGTTTGTACTTCAGAAAGGTTACAGGATGAACCACTGCCAGGTAACGCTCAACACACATCAGACACTGAAACAGAGGATGGCCAGTCAAGACTAGTCCTGTTGAAAACAGTCTTAGTGCTGTGATACTTGGCAAGCAAGTTGACACAATAGTAAACATACAATTCAGACAAGTACCAATCTCACAAACAGACAGATTGAGGATAAAGAACTCTGATGCAACTCCACTTCCTGTTCCTTTGATAATGAGCCATATAATATAGGAGTGTGTAGGAATACCAAACACAAAAGCTATAGAGTACACAGAAATCCTCAGACTGTCCATAAGCCCAGTGGACTCAATTGTGGAGTTTGATGTTTCAAGTGTAGTGAAGTTCACTGTAGAGTTATTCATCTCTTTGTTTATCTTCTCAACTCAAAAGCTCACAAACGTACACGGCAGCTGTAATTTACAGACATGTACAGGTAAATGAGACAATTCAGACAAACAACCCAACATTAATAATTTAAAGTAATACATTTTATATACAGTTTATACAATCCAGTTGGCAATTCTACAAAATGTACAGTTTAAATGGTTTTCATATGCAAAATGATGTGTCAAGCTTTTATTTAATTTGCTATTTATGCTCATTAAAACAAACAGCTCAGTCTTTTTGAACTTAATACTTTTTTAACGTTAACAAGAAAACGGAATCAAAAAAGAGTCACCTGAAGAGTGAATGTCCAATCTCTCTGGATGTATATAAATTTCTGTGCTGTGTTTTGTAGACTGAATTCACTGCTGCTACAAGAATATAAAGTATGTGCATGACTTAATTTGGCACATGTCACATAAAACATTAGACATGGAAATGGTTATTCTTTGGGAAAAATCCTCCCCCTCTCTCACCCCCTCTCTCTCTCCCATACTGTAATAATAAAATAAATAAAAATAAATAATAATAGTAATTAATAATAATAAAACACGTGGCCAATTCAGTCTCAAGCCGGTCAACTCAGGTGCCACTCATTCAACACAGAAAATGGAAATTTATTACCATGCATGTCCAAATGACAGAGAAATATATATATACATATCTGCTTCTCTTTGTTATGTTGGGATGTACATTTTAAGCAAGTTGGCAGATGGTCATTGATGAATATCAATCATGAACAATATGATAAACAGTTCTGATAAACAATCTGTCATCAGCTGTTTTTTAACAGCCATATTAACATGTTCTGTTCACATGCCAATGTAAGTCAGTGACAGGCATCAGCCATGATCTACGCATGGATAACTGGATTCATTTTATATAAATTTATACTTTCATTGTAGCAAATAACCCCACTTTTACCCTAAACCTACCCACTTCTGAACAATATAAAACACACACAGACAGTATAAACGCAGTCACAGGTATTTCACGAGTTTGCGCTTCCTTATGATAACACTATTTGGCGTATTTGGCGTGCTGTCCAGGGAGCGAGGCGGGATGTTGGCGAACGCCGAGCCCTAGAAGATGGAACCCTAGGGGGTAGAACCCTAAACAGGGGCTGAGCTTGACGTCCGGCTCGAATTCCGCTTGCCCCCCAGAGGAAGACGCGAAATAACGGTGGAGAAGGGGTGGAGGAGGGATGCGTAATGAGATGAAGAAGGGAGGGAGAAGGGCCTATTTAAGGGGAAGACTTATGAATTTGATTGGCTGAGACTGATTAGGGGATTGGAAACAGCTGTAGCTAATCAGGGGGCCTGATTGGACTCCAGGGGAGGGAGTATCGGCGGGTTGCTGGAACAGGATGGAGAACCAGCTACCTGCTGGAAAAAGGAAACAAGAGTTAGAAAGATGCAAATAACAGAGTTGAACAATATGATAACACGATTGGGGTGGGGAACCTTTAATAATAGAGGCAGGGAGGGAAAACGGCCTCACCGGAGGCAGGGAGGGTAAACGGCCTCACAGGAGGCAGGGAGGGAAAACGGCCTCACCAGAGGCGGGGAGGGAAAACGGCCTCACCAGAGGCGGGGAGGGAAAACGGCCTCACCAGAGGCGGGGAGGGAAGAACGACCTCGGTGAAAATCCTGTGGTGCAAATATAGGTTGAGGGCGCCCCAGTAGGGACACTGGTTCCACTGGGACTCCCTTAAAGCGGCTTTGGCCTAAAACATATGGTGGTAGGTGTAAAAATGGGTTCCACTGTAGGAGGACGCGAGCTCCGCAAAGATTGCTTTTTTAGTCATTGAGCTATGGGGATAAACGGAGCAGATGGTGTCAGTGAAATGGGCAAAGGCGATGGAAAATTCAGGGAAGGTGAGTGCACGGGACGGGTTTGAGCATGACTGTTTGAGGGTGAATTTGCCGCAATCCACCCGGTGGTCTGCAGGGCTAGGAGAAAAGGGGGAAAGGAGTGCAAAAAGATCTATGTCATTACCTGCTAATATTTGTTGTCTGAGGGCTGGAGGAACGCGGGTGGGTTCGGAGGCTAAGGCATTAGAAGGGGCTGGAAGAGGAGAGGCTGAAGCCCGAGAAAAGGGAGCGTAAGAAGTGGAGGGGTAAGAGGGAAGCGCTGGGAGGAGGAAGAGAAGACCGGCTGGTTGAAGGGATAGCGGGGAAAGACACTGGAGGGAGGAGAGAAGGGGGGGCCGCTGCCGCAGATGAGGAGTTAGAGTCTTGGTTGGTATCTGAAGAAAAGAGCAAATTGCGGTAATAGTTAATGTCAAAATTATACTGTTCCAGTGAAGTGTTAATGTTTCATGGTGCAGAGGGCCAGGTGAATGGAAACCGTTCCGGGTTGAGTTGAGAGGTGAAACTGCATCGGGATGGTTTGTTTGTAGGAGGTTAAGGAGGTCTTGCTTGCTTGCTTTGCGGGAAAACTGGATGTTTGCTGTTCTGAGTGCTTGACCCGAACGAGACTTGGTGTGCTCGCGATGGGAGGCCGCATTAGGCTGCGGCCTCGAGTAGCTGCCGCCGGCTCAGGTTGAGACATGGGCGGGGCGGGTTGTTGGCTAGTAGACAGGTGGCTGAGGAAGCGGGTCCTCATGAGCGTAATCGGAGGAGTCCGACTGAGACATCTTGCTGGCATCGAAAGAATACGTAACGAGATGAAGAAGGGAGGAAGAGGGGCCTATTTAAGGGGAAGGCTTATGAATTTGATTGGTTGAGACTGATTAGGGGATTAGAAACAGCTGTAGCTAATCATTGCATCAGAGCTCCTCCCGAAGCTTAAACGCTGAAATTATCCCGCTCTGTTAACGCGCTCACATCTCATTCAAAAAGACACTATTGTCCTGTAGAATGACGCAATCGATCACTAGACATACAAGAGCCAATAGCATTTCACAACAGCATGATGCGATCGGCCAATGAGACACACAATAGCCAATAGAAATTGACAACCAAGGCTGACGTAAGGATTCTCCTGGCGGCATTTTTTTAATTAGTGCAAAGCAGTAGCTGTAGCACAGATGAGTCACGGTGGACGGAGAAATGGTAATCGGGTTCTCTCACAAATCAATCCTTTTGCCTCAGAACAATTGTAATATTAATCCTTTTTAATAAATAATGTTGGAAGTTGTATCTGCCGGTTTATCTTGTGTTTCATTAACGAATGGTAGGTTTAGGGGCAGGTGTTGGGTTACATGCTCATAAATGTGGATCAGGGTTGATACCTGTCACTGACTTACATTGTAATCTTTTCCATGAGCACATCACGGAAATTTCAACGCTTCCGTGACCGTCATTACACAGAATTCTGTGAGATCAGGTTGTTCTTATATTATAATAAATGTTAACAACATGTAAAAAATAATTAAAAAGTTACAAACATAATGGATACTTGAGATTGAACTAAGCATGATCCAAGATTATCCAGTCCACAGTGCAGCATCTGAGAGGTTTGTACTTCAAATCGTACTTATCTGACCACCATCAGTTCGTAGCAGTGAATGAGGAGGTATCATATCGATCACAAGTGCAATATTGAGTACCTCAAGGCTTAGTACTTGGGCCATTACTTTTTATATACTTTACATGCTACCCCTTGGGAGATATTATCTGGAGACATGGTGTTAGCTTTCACTTTTATGACCTCAAGGTTAGACTATTGTAATGCTCAATTGGGTGGTTGTTCTGCAAGCTTGATAAACAAACTACAGCTGGTCCAAAATGCAGCAACTAGAGTCCTTACTTACCTTCCTTGCTGCTGTTGCCTCTGGCTTGCTTATTTGGGGACACATGATTTCTAGCGATTATGATCAATTTGATTACAAAGATCCGATTCAAAATGAGCTGATCTAGACTACGATGTATCTCTATTCAATAATGTAATGCCGTTAGCTGAAAATTGAGTCATTATACATTACTGACACTCTATTCTCCAATTTGATATTGTTCAGTGCTTTGAAACAATCTGGGGTGCGTTTCCCGAACAACGATGTAACTCGCTGATTAACCATCATAGTACGATGCATTGTTTTGCAAATGAACTAGCTACACACGTCTGTTTCCCGAACACGGTCTTATCTCCATTGTTAGAACCACATTAGTTTAACAACATAGGGCCATTGTTAATGACGTCACACGCATGTGATGGAGGAATAACTTACGCTATTTAACTGATTAGAGATCTCCAAGATGCTGCTGTATTGAACATGACACATATTGACTAATTTACTATTTTTGTTCACTGAATAATCGCGGGTTCCCTCTTATGTCAAACTCTGGGGTTCCCTTAGCCATTTGTGCACATGTGCACTTTTCAAAAACAGCGTTTAGAATGGACGTGCAAAAATACATAATTAAAACGCGTTTTATATTTAGATAGAATGTAGATAGATAAACATAGTAATGCACATACTTTTGTGACGTTGATTGCAAATGTTCGTTTGAACTACGCTTTTGGGAAACACCGAATCATTAAACTGTTCTGGTAATGACAGAACTTGTGATCATAGTAGACTAACCATGCTTTTGGGAAACGCACCCTTGTATTGTTAAAAGTGCTATATAAATAAAGGTGACTTGGCTTGACTTCAGAAAGGTTACAGGATAAACCACTGCCAGGTAACGCTCAACACAGATCAATAACTGAAGCAGAGGACGACCAGTAAAGAGTAGAGTAAAAACAGTGGCAATTATGTGATAATTGAAATAAATAAATACAATATAAAACAGTTCAGACAGTTGCCAATCTCACAGACAGAGAGACTGAGGATGAAGAACTCCGATGCAACTCCACTTCTGCTTCATGTGATGATGTAAGAGTGTGTACGAAAATCAACCATGAAATTGATGCTGTACACACCAATTTCCCAACCTGGTCTCATAAAAATATGTACCTCTGTGCACTTTTTGTGCGACACAAAAAGTGGTGCTAAAACACATGTTCAATAAGTGATCCCTGGCACATATTTATTTTGTTGATATAGGTAAGTATTGCTATGATTGTATGACGTTGCTTAGGATTCGTATTGCGGCGATTCAGAATCCAAATATCTGGAGGCTGTCAATAAAAGTTAATGCTCTATCATGTTAGAAGTATGCCCTACACCAAATACAACCCTAAACCTACCTGATAGTGTTAACAAATGCAAAACGGGTTTTAAAAACACATTTGCTGATGTAACTGTGCCATTTAAACTTACTTTATGCAGATTTAAACTGTTTTGACAAACCATTTTACATAGGATTCAAACAGGATCTCCTTGCCTCTCAAGTACATCTCTGTACTCTGTGAGCTACCGAACAGACCTACTGTCTATGAAAACCATAGATATGTCTGACACCAGCCAGCAGGTGCCACTCATTCAACACCGTATTCAAATTGTTATACTGTGCAATGGAAAATTATGCCAAAGAAAAACAAATACCACATATCTGTGTTATTAGAGAATATCAAGTTTGAATAACCCTTAATAAAATGTGACAAAAAACCCCCACAAATGAACAGCAATCAAAGTCAATGTCAGTTTTATTTCTATAGCAAAACTAAACACAACAGCAGTTGACCGGTGTGCTTTACACCAATACAAGAGACAGTAAATAACTTGTAAATAACTGAAAAAAACAAAAAAATGCAGCTGTCTCACGACCAATTCATACGTGTTCATATGAGGTGGAAAATGTGTGCCAATTTGTACTAATTGGTACGATCTTACTCATACGATTTGTCTAAGCCCCAGTGATGGGTAGGTTTAGGGGCAGGGTTAGGTGTAGGTCATTTGTACAAATTCATACGAATTGACAAATAGTAAAATATGTATGATTTAGCAAAAATCGTATGAATTTGTACAAGTAAAGTCGTACGAATTTGTACGAATTAGCCACCTCATAAAATATATACGAATTGCCATGAGATCGGTTTGGCATCTCTCTAAATAAACCCCAAGAGTCTCAAAACTGCAAACACACTGGAAATAGCATAAGTGCCACAAAAGGTAAATTTGCACAAGCATTTGGCATTTTTTAGGGATAATTTGGTGCATAGATTCATGAAAAATTGAGGCTCTGATGTGTGATTTCATTTTGAGCTTTATTACATAAACCTAAACCTTCATTTGGAGAGGAAAATCAGCTACAAGGACACACAAGTGATTTATTTTCCCATTAATTCAGTATACGTATCAATATAAGGCTCTTACAAGAGACAGGAAAGTTTTCCAGCCCGCTGCAGATAAAGAACGGGCTGAACAAAACCAGCCAGCACATACAAAACCAAACCAGGAACCCAGTGTGCATCCATAAGCTTTTTTGTGACAATGGTAAAAAATCCTACAATGCAATATGGGATATATGTGTCCCAGTTGTATAAGAATGAGATAAAACGCTCTTCTCTTCATGTTGTTTTCCTCCCCTCTTTCTCTTCCTCTCTCTCCTGGTCCTGACAGCTTCAGAGCTCTGAGAACAGCCACAAGACAAAACAACTGAATGGAGAAGAAGATGAGAAACTGAACTGACAAGTGCCCCAAATGTACAAAGTTGTGTGAGAGTATAGTAAACAAGCATCAACAAGAGCCAAGAATAATTATCCAGGCCACAGAGCAGAAGATAACTCTATATCTGAGAGGTTTGTACTTCAAAAAGGTTACAGGATGAACCACTGCCAGGTAACGCTCAACACAGATCAGGCAATGAAACAGAGGACGACCACTAACGATTAGGCCTACTAAAAATAGCTTAAAACCTACTATGAATGAAAACCACTAAATTAAGTACAAAATTAGTTGTTCCAGTTTAACAGACATTAAGTATTCCAGTTTAGTATACTAAAAGTATGACTGCATGGCATTTTATTAAGTACATAAATATGAAAATGTATTTGTAGTAAATGTAATTCAAATACATTTAAGTATATTTTTCATTTAAATGAAATAAATCTAGTAATATTTAAATTAATTTCTGAGTTTCTATTATTTTCATTGAAATAATAATAATAATAATAATAATAAAAAAAAAGATCTCAGTTTCTATTTACTCAATTAACTATTGGTAAGATTTTCTATAGAGCCTGAATGTATAATAAATTATAAGGGTATGGCATTATAATCACTGCACAAAACATTATATATATAAAACCTTATTATAACATTTCATGAATAATCATAAAAACAATTATAATTCATTATAATATTTACATGTTTTTTTTACATGTTTGGATGTTTTTTGTTGTCATTTCCCATGTGCTCTGTGTTTTTCCCCTGTGACCTAGTTCTGTTTAATTAGTGATTCTGTTCAGGTGTGTCTGGTTCATTTATGTTGATTGTCTTCCCTTCTTAAGTTGGTCCTTGTCCACCAGTGTTTGTTATCAACTTTGTGTAAGATGTGTATGTTTAACTCTCCATGTTGGAGTTCAGTTTCTTGTTGGATTGTATTAAAACAGCTTTCATTTATGATACTCCACGACTCCTGGCTTTTGGATACACACACAACACAACATATTTATGATTATAACTTAAGACTATGATTATTTATAACACACAATGAACACCAAATTAAATCTACTTCATTTATTATGGACTCTATGATATCTTGACATTGTTTATTTAAAATCTGCACAGTACCTTACAACATCTTGTGAGTGGTTAGGTGCTGAGTGTTATTTGAGTGTTTGCTCTGAGACTAATATTAAGGCTAATGTGAGCTATACTGAAAAATTACATTTAGTTGCAGAATTACTTGTCAACAGAAGAAAATTCAAAGCAAATGATACAACATATTACAAAGTTAATTATAATGCCTTATGAATACCCTTTTAATGTATTATAAATACAGGCTTCATAGAAAGTGTTACCAAACTTCTTTTCTAAAAAACATATTTAGCAGCCTAGCTCTGCTGGCCATTGAGGGGACACTGGTCAAGTCACTGGAAAAGACGCCTAGTTGGTACGACAGGGTCACAGACCATTTTCTTGAAAAGGAACGTAGGGCAGAATTTACTTTTAATAAATAGACAATTTTATGATGTAGGCCGAAAATGAGCTTCCCCTATTTGACAGACCAGTAGCCGGCACTGGTCTGCATCAATGACATATGAATATACTTACATGTTCTGATAAAATAAACGGTAATGTAAATAAATAAAGAAATAAATAATAAAATCCAATTGATATGGGAAAAAGATTTAGTAATTTAGGATCTAAAAGTTAACAAGATAATGTTTTATTGAAAGTAAAGACAAGAGAGTTTTAGATTCTTTCAGATAAAGAACAGATTGAACAAAACCAGCCAAAAGGAAACAAAATAATCTAACAATAAACAGCTCCTTAAAATATTTTTTTGTGTCCAAGTGAAAACCAATCCTGAGATAAAAGAGATTTAAAAAAACTGAAATGCTAATTACTACACATCATTTTTTATTGTATTTTTAAAATTTAATATTATTATTATTATTTATCCACATTCACACAGAAAATATCATGAATTTATAAGAGAAGTTCTCTCTGGATGTGTATAAATCTCTGTGCTGTGTTTTGTAGACTGACTTCCCAGCTGGCTTCATGTACATTACGTAAAACATAACATGCAAATATTTAAAGGAATAAATAAATAAATTAGTTGGTTCATCAAGGCATATTTTAGCCAACTCAAATAAAAATAAGAAATAAAAATTTTGCTGGTTATGTAAATTATGTAACAATTTCACTTTTACTGCATAAACTGTCAAATTTGATCAAAAAGCCATCTTTTCAACTTTAATGACCAATTTAATTATTGTGAACCACAACTTTTTGAAAAACCTCCTTCACCTCGATGGTTTAGTTGTGCATAACTGGAAATTTTTCTAAATTAATTAATACATTAATAAATGAAAACTCTTTCAATACAAACTGTTCATTGCATCATAATCAGTGACAATTATCAATGTAATAATCAAACTCACTGATACTGATGACAGTTTCTTTTCAACACATCATTTAAACGCAAAAAGAAACAATTCAATTGAAAACAACAACAACAACTTGATGTTTTATTGAAATTAAAGACATGAGAGTTACAGACTCTTTAAGGCTGAACAAAACCAGTCAAAATAAAACTAAATCTAACTATAAAAAGGTTCCTTACTATGCTCTTGCGTCAGAATGAAAAAAAGTCTTAAGATAATTGATGGCACATGAAAGTCATGCTCAAAGTAGTTATTAGAATGACATGAAATACAACAACAACACAAACATAAAATATTATTATGAGCAACAGAGACAGCAGAGTTTTCCAGCACACAGCAGATAAACAACAGGTTGAACAAAACCAACCAGTAAAACAAAATAATCCAACAGTAAAAAGTTCAGAAATATAGTTCCATGTCAGTCTGTAATACAATCCTGAGATACTAAATGGCACATATATGTGAAATATATGTGAAATGATGTGAAATGCTCTTCTCTACATGTGGTTTTCCTCCTCTCTCTTTCTCTCTCCTGGTCCTGACTGCTTCAGAGCTCTGAGAACAGCCACAAGACAAAGCAACTGGATGAAGAGGAAACTGCAGCAAGAAGAAACTTGCATAAATATATCTATATATATATATTTTTAAAAAAAGCCTAAAGTAAACATGTGGCCTAAACCAGAGCCAAGCAGCAGATCACTCTATATCTGAGAGGTTTGTATTTCAGAAAGGTTACAGGATGAACCACTGCCAGGTAACGCTCAACACACATCACACACTGAAACAGAGGACGACCAGTGATGCCTAGTCCTAACAAAAAACGTGTTAATGCCTTGAGACTTGACTCCCAAACATTACAAAAATGAACACTGAACAAAGCATTCAGACAGTAAACAATCTCACAAACAGAGAGACTGAGGATGAAGAACTCAGATGCATTAGGTTCTTTCAAATCTGCTATGACTATATTAATTATAATCAAAGATCTCATATTTTATGTTTATACAAGTTTGTCACCTCAAGAATGAATGTCCAGTGCTAAGTTTTGTAAGTTTTGCATGAATTCATCTGCTACACGTCACATAAATCACCAAGTACGCAAATATTGAAAGCAAACAAAATAATCTGTTCACAAAGGCACATTTAATTTTTTGAACTTTATCTGCAATGTCGACAACAGCATGATTGTTATGATGTAATATTTTTCCTAAAAGGGTAAAAATACTAAAATACTAAAATATGACAAATTGGTAAACTATTACAATTGCACATTCTATGAGCAAGAGAGACAGGAGATTTTTCCAGCCCGGTGCAGATAAAGAACAGGCTGAACAAAACCAGCCAGAACATAACAAACCACACCAATGATCCAAAGAGGGAAACTAATTTGTTTCATCGAAATGTAAAAGAAGCCAGTGACAGTAAGTGGAAAATATATAATAAACAAGTTCCCAGTAGTTATTAAAATGAGATAAAATGCTCTTTTCTTTATGTGGTTTTCCTCTTTTCTTTCTCTCCCTCTCTTTCCTGGTCCTGACTGCTTCAGAGCTCTTAGAACAGCCACGAGACAAAACATCTGGATGGAGAGGAAAAGGAGAAACTGCAGCGAGAAGAACCAAGGATATGAAACCATGATATTTAGCAATACATTCAGGCAGACCAAACAGGATCCAAGAGTGATTATCCAGACCGCTATGCAGCAGATCGCTCTGTATCTGAGAGGTTTGTACTTCAGAAAGGTTACAGGATGAACCACTGCCAAGTAACGCTCAACACACATCAGACACTGAAACATAGGACGGCCAGTGATGCCTACTGCTTGCAAAAAATTAGAAATTGTCAAAAGACTTGATAAAGTCTGAAACTGAGACTACAACTATCAAACCATTCAGAGAGTTGGCAGTCTCACAAACAGAGAGATTGAGGTTAAAGAACTCTGCAGCAACTCCACTTCCTGTTCCTCTGACAATGAGCCATATAATATAGGAGTGTGTAGGAAGACCAAACAGGAAAGCAATGCTGTACAAAAAGATATCCAGATTTTTCAGTGATGTAACGGAATGAGTTGTGTAGTTTGTAGATGTTTCAGGTGTGAAGTTCACTGTAGAGTTATTCATCTCCTCTGGGTTTGTATTCTCAGTTCAGCAGTTCACATATATATTTCTATGGAAAAAGTTTTAAAATATTTATTCAAATTATATAATATATACAATTCTACATTCTCAATTTAATACCAAATAACAGCACCACTCAAATATTAAATGATTTAAGAATATGTAATGATTCAATTCATTTAAACAAGTGGTTTATATTCATAGCCTTTGATTTAAATCTAAATATTGAGTCGAAAGCAATACTTTAATAAAAATATAATCACCTGAAGAGTGAATGTCCAGTCTCTCTGAATGTCTATAAATCTCTGCTCTGTGTTTAGTAGACTGACTTCACAGCTGTTACAAGAACATATATGTATGACTCCAAATGATGTTTGAAAACAAATTTCAGGATTTATCATCCTATCAGAGCTAAGAGGTTTTCCTTTACTCGGGGATCGGGCCAGACGCCGAGCTCTGTCACAACTCCCTCTGCCCGGACAGCATGCCAAACACGCTTATTCTATTTGATTATTAATGAGGAAGTGTGAACTTGTGAAATATACTACACGTCATATAAACATCATATGCAAATGACAATGTTATCTGTTTGTACACTGCTACAGAAATAATTGCAATACTTGCAAGCAATGCTAGACATTTTGAGAGTGTTATGTTCAGCTGGACGTGTCAGCCCAGCTCTCTGGCTGGCACTCCAGCATCAGAGTATTTATGTGTGTTTTCCCCGGTTTTCTTGCCGGGACTCACTCTCACTCTCCACTAACTCTGTTTGCCGGCGCTCGACCGTGTTTGTCTTTACCCAGAGCCTAATAAACCCCTACTGCACTTGAACTCGCAAGCTTCACGTCCCTTCACTCGAAACAGAATGAACCGTCAAGGAGAGTTCAGTAGCGGGTTTAAGCGGGGCTCGCTACGAGACTGTTCAGCGCCTCGTAGGCAGGAGTTCGCGCCGGTTTCTCCGACTCGTTTGTGCGCGTTGTTCCAGCACGGAGGACTACGTAGTGGATTTCATCGCCATTAGTCACCGAGTGAATGCTTCCTGCTTCCTGTGTGGGTTGGATTTTTGGGTGCTTAATCAGGTACATTATGAGGACCCGAGCTGGTCGATCGCGCAGCTCATCGAGGAAGTACTTTCCATTTGTGGTTCGCCCTTCACTCGCCGATCGCGAGACATCGCTCAAGATGGTCGCTGCACCCCAGTCTTCACAACACAAAGTGGACGCCGATCGCAGGAGGTCACACAACATGGCCGCCGATCGCGAGGTGCGGTCCAAAATGGCGGTCTCCAGCCCGGTCTCACAGTATGGCAAGCCATGTAAGGCTTTATTGGTCCCGGTTTCTCAGCCTAAGAGACTGTTTCCAGTTCTGTCAGTACCTGTTATACAGCCAGGGGCGCTGTTCCAAGCCCAGTCGGTCCAGGTTTCTCAGCTCGAGGAGCTGACACCCATCCTAGCAACCCCGGAAATGCTAGCTACGGGCCCTGACATCACCACGCCGCAAGAGGGGCCGTGTGGTGTACAGTTTGGCCCGGCTAGTCAACCAGTCACCAAACGACAGCTAGGGGGGCTGTCTGCCACTCCGGTGGTTTCCAAGACGCCCATAGAGGGCGCCAGTGCCATCACTCAGCAAGAGGGGCTGAGTGATGCGCAACCCGTCACTGAACGACAGCTAGGGGAGCTGTCTACTACCACACTTGTGACTCCTGAGTCGCCCACAGAGGGCGCCGTTCCTATCACTCAGCGCGAGGGGCTGAGTGAGGCCCAGTCAGGTATCATAGGACAGCTAGGAGAGCTGTCGTCCACACCAGAGGTTCTCGAGACACCCGCAGAGGTGATCCTCCAGACCCGGTCTGTGATCCGGACGTCTGGTGGCCAGATCCGCCCGCGCCCGTGAGTGAATCACCAGAGAGCCTCCCTACTTCTAGTCCGCCTGTAATGGGTCCCAGCCCCATTTAACAGTCCGAGGAACCGTGTATCCGCCTGTCGGTTTCGATTTCATGGTCAAAAGTGTCGGGTCCTAGCCCCGAATCATGTCCCGAGGCACTGCCAGAGACGGTGGTCTCTACCCCTGAGGTTCCGCCAGTGGCTGCACATCCTCCAGGGAGGTCAGCTAACTTCCCCGAGGTCCCGCTGGTGGCTGCACAACCCTCAGGTCTCTCACTCCAAGCCTTGAGGCTTCAGTACTGTCCAGTTTCAATTGTGGAGGACCCGTCAGTGGCAGTACACCCCCTGGGAATGTTGATTAAGGTCATGGATTTCCCAGGGGCTCCGCTGATGGCTGCACTAACTCCATGTCGGGCCGGTCAGCCCGCTAACCTGTGTTCACTCTTCTGTGCAGTTCGGTTCCTTGACCTACCCAGGTGGACGGTCCCGCCGTCTGCCCCACCCTGGTGGACGTCCCCGCTGCCTGGTCCGCCCTGGTGGGCGTCTCTGCCATCTGGTCCGCGCAAGTGGGCATCTCCGCTGCCTGCGCCGCCCCGGCGGATGTCTCCGCCGCCTGCGCCGCCCCGGTGGACGTCTCCGCCGTCTGCACCGCCCTGGAGGACACGTGAACAGTTTGATCGGCTCCGGAGAGCATCTCCATTACCGGGTAGGCCCAGATGGGCTTCTCCTCCATCTGCGCCACCTTGGAGGGCGTTTCCCTCGTCGGCGCTGCCCAAATGGG
This sequence comes from Enteromius mattozi, assembly GCA_032359235.1. Classification (NCBI taxonomy): domain Eukaryota; kingdom Metazoa; phylum Chordata; class Actinopteri; order Cypriniformes; family Cyprinidae; genus Enteromius; species Enteromius mattozi. The sequence continues at coordinate 19,335 of JAUMHE010052134.1, forward strand.
CTTCTCCGCTGCCTGCTCCGCCCCGGTGGAGGTCATCACCGTCGGCTCCTCTCTGGCGGTCGTCCCCGTCGGCTCCCACCTCAGGAGTGTCTGGAAGCCGCTCCTTAAGGGGGGGCTATGTTATGTTCAGCTGGACGTGTCAGCCCAGCTCTCTGGCTGGCACTCCAGCATCAGAGTATTTATGTGTGTTTTCCCCGGTTTTCTTGTCGGGACTCACTCTCACGAACTCGTTTTGTTGTCATCCTGGACCCTCATTCATGTTTCTATGTTGTCACGTGTGTTCATTCATGTCTCCGCCTCGCTCATCTGTTACCATAGCAATTCATTGTCTAGCTCCACCTATTGACCTAGTTTTCAGTGCATAAAACCCGGATGTGTTTGAGTGTTTGTCACGGTTCATTTACATCGTCAACCTGGTCCCTGAATTCCCGTTCGTGTTCATTCGTATCTTTGTTATTCTAGTTTGTTTTGCCTGTTGGATTTACTCGCTGCCGACCCTCTGCCTGTTCCTGATTACTCCCTCTGTCTCATCCCCTGGACCTTGATTACCGGTTTGACCATTGCTCTGTTTATCGTTTATTCTTCTGTCTATGCCTCCACTAACTCTGTTTGCCTGCGCTCGACTGTGTTTGTCTTTACCCTGAGCCTAATAAACCCCTACTGCACTTGAACTCGCAAGCTTCACGTCCCTTCACTCGTAACAGAGAGTCACTTAAAAGAAAAGAAGAAACATTTGACCACATTATGTGATTATGTTTACATTTCTTCAGGCTCAGTTATTTTGACATATCAATATTGCAATTGTTCACAAAGAACAAGACCAGAGGATTTGCGGGACATGATGTGAGATGGTGAAAAAGGGCCTTACTGTTTCAACAATGGTCATACAATTAATGATATGTGTAACCATGCCAAACATGAAGACTGGTTTATTTTTCAGACAAAGCACTAAGCATACTTATAATGCATAATATAACTTTTCATAGCTTTCAAATATTTTATAGGTTTAAACCTACATGAATGCATAGAATATGTGTATATCTCAAATAATAGTGTTTAAAATAATTTCCAGCATGTTAGAATCATAGGCAAACAAAAATATCTTAAAAAAGGGAACACCTGCTATGTAAATGTTTAGTCTGTAAATTAATAAATTGTCAGTTTTAATTTTTGTGATTAATAATTATTAGCTCTTTAGTTCACAAATTTGCATGCGACTTCAGGGTTTTACATAAATTATGTTTTACTAACAAATTTCGGGAGGAGCACGTACGAATGATTAACCAGCTGCCGCCTATCTCCCTATTACCTAATTACTGTCATAAATGGAGAGTACAAGAAGCGTGCGAGTTCATGTGCAAAGGGTTTATTCCAGATCAGGGTCAGACAAACACAATCAGGACCGACAAACAGCTTCATAAGAGGCAGATGCAGAAGAGTAAACGATAATCAGAGCAATGGGTCAAATACCAGAGTAAACAGAGTCCGTAGG
>JAUMHE010053118.1:0-20648 GCA_032359235.1 Enteromius mattozi
ATTTGTGTGTATATACACACAAATCTGGCCTGTGTCATTTCCAGACCCCCATCATTGTTAATCATTGTGCAGCACTATTGTATATATATATATATATATATATATATAAAATAGTGCTGCACAATGATTAATCGCATCCAAAATAAGTTTTGTTTACATAATATGTGTGTGTATCTATAAATGCATGTATATATTCAAGAAAAATTTTATGTTTATATATTACATTTATACTATATACTGTATGTGTTTGTCTTTATATATATATATATATATATATAGTTTTTCCCAGCAGCCATTATTTTTCAGCAAAATTTTCAACAGCCATTACTTTAATATGCTGATTTTGGTGCTCAGCATTTCTTATTGTGGAAACCGTTTAGTTCTTTTTTTCTATTCTTTGAATAGAATGTTCAAAAGAACAGCATTTATTTTAAATTGAATTTTTTGTGACATAAATGTCCTTGCAGAATTAAAATATTTTATCATATTACGCAGTGTTTTTGCTTTCAGAATGAACAGACAAATGCTCAGAATAATTAAATTCAAGTTTATTTTAACTGGAAATGTGTTGCATTGTATATTGTTAGCACATAGAGAAAAGAGTTTTCTTGTGTTAATGAATCTGTATGCATGTCACATGACTGAGAATATACTATGATATAGAATGGACAAAGAACAGCCATGTCAGAATAAGAAGGCTTATTATTATTATGAGAAACTGGAGGTTGATAAAAAAAATCAGAAGGCAGTAAAAGGCTTACTTTGATCTCGACTCATGAAGGCAGCCTTTATGTTGTCTGGAACGCCTTGCCATTTACTCATAGGTTTGGGGTAGTCTGAATCCACTGACTGCGTATCTTCATTGTAGCGATAATATCTGATTGAAGATAAGAAATAGTTTCAGATCTAAGCTCCCTTTGTTCTCATGCCTTGCATTATGGGGTATCAAAGCTACTAACTTGTTTCCTCTGAAGAAGTAGGTGTTGCCCGTAGGGGTGTAAAGAAGGGCTGCATCCAGTTTGTCCTTTGGAAGACCGTTGCCCATTTCTCTCAGAGTCTTCGGGTAACCTGACTCCAAGTTCGATTCAGTGAACACCCAATGCCTGTCCCCTGAAAGCCAGAGATGATATTATTTCTGAAGCAATAAGCAGACCTGTTAAAGCCAAAAGAAAAAATCCCACTTTTTTCCATCATGCAATAGATGAGGACTAGTACCTTTAAAGAAGACAAATTTCCCATCTTCTCTTTCATAGGCAGCATTAATATTTGTAGGCAGACCTCTCCAGAAATGTCCAATTGGCATGGGGTAATTTTCCATAACCTGATTATTACGAACGCGCCAGAACCACTTATCCTAAAACACAGGGACAGGAATTGTGATGAACACACATACTGCACGATCTTCAACTCTCAATGAGTACACACATATTCTATACGTACCTTAAACACAAACATTTCTCCTCTGAAAATGCCAATGGTGTCAAAATGGCCTTCACAGATGTCAGGACCAAAGCTAGGTCCTCCGGGCCTGTATGGTGTGGGATATGGAGTGTGGTGGGGGGTCTGCGGTGTGACAGGTGGTCTCGGACGACCTCCGGTGTTTGGTCCTACACAGCACAAAAATGAATTTTTGTGAATTGGTTAATTTGCAATTGGTCTATATATTGATGAAATAAACGATTAACCGATCAAACAAATAATTTAAATATTTAGTCAGATCAATGTATATTACTTATAATCTGGTTTTATTTTATAGTTGTATTTAATGTTACGTTTAACTTTCAGTTAGATTTATCTATCAGATTCTTTTATACAAAAGAAATAAAGTTTGGAAAGCAAAGCAAGATATTCTAGTTTTTTTGTACCAGATAATTAAATAGTATGATAGTGCAAGTGATATATATAAATATATTATTTTAGCTTAAGTTAATGATAACCTTGCTTTGAACAGAACTATAGTGTGGTTTAGCAATTCCAGTTGCAATGATATTGATCGTTTTACCATAAAGCTGTTGAATGCCTTTACGATCATCTTCAGGAAGCTCAAAGTTCTCTGTGTCCATCCACTGGTAGAAGGGAGCCATGATGGCGGAGGGGTCATTTGAATGCTCCATACCCAGGGCGTGACCCAATTCATGCACAGCCACCAGAAACACATCATTACCTGAATGAAAGTAAGTGATAACCATGTCAGCACAGGTCAGATTTGGCTAACCTTAAGTAGCATGCTGTATAATTGTGCAGTGAACATTAAACACAACTATTTTCAGACGCTAAGAATAGATAGCACAGAATGACACATGAGAGCTATTATTCTGTTCTTTCAGAGTTTGCTTTTGGGCATTCAGTCCACAGCAGGGAAACGTCAAAGAAAAGCTTTTGGGATGGAGATGTTTCAAACATTCCCATGAAAAGGTAAGGCTGAGTCAACACAATTCAATTAAAGTGTGCACAAACACAATGCTTGCCTGGACTTGCCTTACTCATTTTATCACACAAATATTCAACCCAAAGAAGTATCTGAACTCGCTTATTCATGTCTAAACAACAGCCACCATCCATACTGACAAAAACAAGTGAGATCCTTGGGAAGTCAAGAGTATTTTCGCTAACTCTACTCCTTACCCAAAAGGTCACGGTTGCCAATGGTCCAAGGCTCTGCTGCATCGAAGTGTGTGTCTCCCCCTATGCCGTTGCCTGGGAAGTAAGCATGAGCCAAAAATCCTCCTTCGCCGTCGAACGGACTGGGGTCACCATGAAAACCATCGGCGAAGAAGAGCATGATGTCGGCAAAGTTTTCAACCTTGTCTCTGATGTCACTGTAAGAGATCTCTCTGAATCGCAAAGGGGTAACTTTTTCCCACACTTTGAAGGCTTTTCTGATCGCCTCGAACGTTTCGTATTCCCCAACTTTTGGTGTGTAGTTCTGTATGCTGTAAAGAGATAAGAAAGGGTGAATTGGAGAGGCAATCAGAGGAAAGTAGGACATAGGAAAAAGAGGAATATATGAAGGAAAGGGGGAGAGAAAGTGATTTACATTACAGACAAGTCACACAGGAATTTTGGCCATGGCTGCAGTGGAGCAGAATCATATAGTAGGCCAAAGATGACTTTTCCATAAGTGTGGTGCGTATTTACTAAAGCATAGCCACAGCCATATCTAAACGTTTATGACAGCAAACCTCAATTAATCGGTAATGGTTTGGTCGGGAGTTTAGTGCCTAAAATGTCCTAAATACAGTTTAAAATGCACTGCTCTTTTATTGATCCAGCAAAATGGAGTTAAGTTTGTCTCTTACCAAAATGTGATCTCATTTTTATCCCATTTGAGTCCCTGGATTGCATAGCGCTTCTTTCTCAGGTTGCTTTTCAGTTCGGCTCCAAACTTGTCTGGAACGCCACAGCGGGGCTTCTTCATTGCCCTGGCAATCAACATCCAATATGTTAGGTCATCCACCGCACAACAGATTTAATTTCAGTCATTTTGGACAGGATGGCCGTTAATTTCTGTCCTCATATATTCTACATCTTCCGTGCCTCATTGCAAACCAGTGGAGGATTGCTGACACAATGCTCTAGTTTTTCCATTCTTTCCTTCCATGACTAACAACCGCATAACTGATGGGCCAAAATAATTCCACAGAGATATCTATAAGCTCTTGAATCTCCTGAACTAGCCACAGGTGTTCAAAAAATGCAAGACTGAGTGCATGGAGAGAAAATTATCTGGATCCCCTTTTTTTTGTTATTAACTGGGCATGGAAGCACTAATTACACTACACAGTAAAACACTGGTGTATGAATCATGTGGGCAGTTGACTTACTCTAGAGTTGCAGGATCCATGTTGCCGGTGACTGTCAGGCCGTAGAATTTCTGCATGGCAGCAATGGCAGAGGAGACGGAGTGAGGAGAACGGGCCGTATGTGTGCGGAGATCACCAGGTGGCAAGTAACCATATTGCTGTAGCCATGCCTAGAACACAAGAGAAAGAGACAGAGGTACTCGTTATTTGACACAAACCTTTTATTAATTTCAAGTTATATTAAGATGTTTTTTGTTGTTAAGTTGAGGTGCATCGGAATATACTGTCAAGCAGATGTTAGTAGAAAACTATATTATAAAAATGTTTCCTTTTATCAGATTTTTTTTAGAGGTATCTGCAATATATATATATTATTAATTATTAAAGTAAGATTTAAGTAAATACTTTAAGACTGTAAAAATAACATCCATTTACTTTTACAGAATTACAAAGCATCACAGATTTTTTTCAACATTAACAAAAATAAATATTTCTTGAATAACAAATCAACATGTTTCTGAAGGATCATATGATACTGAGGAGTAATGGCTGCTGAAAATTCTGCTTTACCATTGCAGGAAATATTTGAAAGATAAAAAACAATGAAGTATTGTGTTGTAACATAATATTGTTTTTTCTTGGTGAGCAAAAACATAAAAAACTAAAATATTACTGACCTCAGATTTTGGAATGGTTGTGTATTGTGTTTTTTTTATTCTTATATTTTTACCCAATTTTTAACCGAAAATTTTGATAAAAAATGCCAACAAGGTATATACTTTAATTCTTATTTTGTGCTTCTCAAATGCACTTTTAAATGGTCTTAACAATGCTAATTATTCCTGGAAAACGAGGCAAATAACTGATTAAGAAAATTATCATTATTATTTGTCTTTTTTTAAGATTTGGAATTGACTAGAATACAGTTGACAAAAACTTCATTTAGTGTGGGAAGGAGTGTAACTCACAAACCCAAGGGATTGGGCCGAGTTCTTTTCCACAGTTCATCACACAAATCACTTACATACACTGCAATGTCTTGTATTCAAAATTCACTTAAAATACTTCTAAACAAACGTATATATCAAGTATGCGTCTAGACTGATTTATGACCGTGCTTACTTTTAAGGTGAAAGAAGCTGGATTTTCTCTATCTTGAAACTGAGTCAGTGATGGCACAAATGCATTTCTGCTTGTAGCAATATAGGATGATAGATGAGATAATGAAAGGTGAAATGTTATCTGTCTGTGACTCCCTTAGGGAGACAGATACTGTCTCCAGTTAAACCAAACTGTCAGTCAGTAATTTCCCAGGGAATTTCTGGTTAATACCATTGAAACCTCAGAGACAGAGCCCTTATCCTGTAATCCCTCTTTCCCTACCTCCTCCAGCACTCTCTTTCTCTCTCTCATACACACTACTGCAGGAATGAAGGACAACAATGTAGACACACCCTGTGGGGCCTCTGCACACACTCATTCAGCTGTAGCTCATACAGACAAAAACATGTGGATAACATGATTTGGCTGTTCTAGCGTGTGCGGTCGTTGTTGTGAGTAAAGTGTCAACAGAATGAGGTTCCTCAGCATGATCAGCATGTTTTATGTTTATAATGGTTTAATGTGTTTTTGAGTGTGTGTCTTGGCAGCAGATGTGATTATGTCCACAGTCAGATGCTTCGAAGCATCTATTCCAAGCTGATGTAATCCTGGAATTTTTTTTGTTTTTTTAGAACTTCCTGTTTTCTTGCACATTTATTTCTCTATTTTTCTCTCAGTATCCAGTATCTTTTCTCGTCTTTGGGACGGTGGCGTCTTTCTGAACTTCCACAAAAGTTCTTCTCCATTCTTTCATATCATCAGACATTGTGAGTCTGTGACTCACTCTCAGTCCTTCATAGCACAAACAAAGGTTCAGTGTGTTATATCCATATGAGGAAAAAAGGCTGTTAATAGGATATGGATTGGTGGGGGATGGCTGAGACTGTGATAGATGAATGTGTCCCCTACGCAATCCAGTGACTGAAATTGGATACAATTGAAATCACTTTCTAGTAAGAGACACCTTAACTCTATTCTGTTGGATTAATAACATGCAGTGAATTGAAAAAGGACAAACATCACGAGTGATGTCTTTGCAGTTGCGCAACATTTCTTGCATCTCTCAAAAACAAGCTCAAAATTAGACCTCAAACACATCCTGGCAGAGTCTACATTTTGCTAGTACTTCTTGTCTTTTCCATGAAAAAGGCTTCTTTAAATTTTCACAGAAATGTTAAGTTCTAAATACAGGTTGGACATGTACGTAAGATTTACATGAATTACTGGCTATGTCATCCATCACTTCTGTCATATGCTATAATGGTGATACCAGGTTATGATTATGACATTATATTAAAATTCAAGACCAAATACTGGGAAACCTCTAAGTATTCCAATGGCAAGATTTTATAATTTAATCTCATATCCTATTTCAATAACCAACTTCTAGATTATCACATTTCACACATTGAGGTGGTTGCGGTTAGGTGTATAAAACACATTCAATGCAATGGAAAACTGAAAAAGTCATGACTTCTATTAAATTATCTGTCAAACTTCTTCCACCATTTTAGAGATCTTGACATCTTGACTATCTATGACAATACATGACAAGAGCCTTTTTTGATGTAGATAAAGGAGCAATATGCACCATTTTGTGTTTGAGCGCATATGCACATTAAAATCAAAGAGACATGAGAGAAAGACATGCAATTTTAAGGGAAAATGAGTCACAACTTCCATTCTCTCTGAGCCAATGGAATAACACAGAATCTGGGTGAGCATGTGGTGAATCCAAATCCAACGAAGCCAAATCATAAAAATGCAGTTCAACTGCTCAGGTTACGCTAATGAACCTCAACAGCTGGCTAAATGTTTCAACACCAACATCAACACATGATCCACTGGAGTTTACACTACCACAAGTTTACCACTGAAGGTAAGCTATCACAAAAACAAAGTTTACTCTGCAAATTCAAGCACTATGAAGTCCCTAAATTCCTTGTAATTCATTTAAATTTGGAATAAATTCTAAGCCATTGATCAGTGGCTCTACAAGGAAGAAAGTATTCCAATTTAACTATTTTATTTCAATAATTTGAAACCGGATGCTTGGTGGAAAAAGTCTAAAGTTACTAGTAATAATCATCTTTCCATGCATTTTATAGATCAGTGGATCAGATTTTTACACCTGAGGCACTTGGCTGTTTGATGAAAAATAGTTTTTTTTCCAAATGGAAAGTGCAAAATAGCATCATTACTATAAATAGGAAAGGTTATTGGAATTATCTTTCCAGTACTTTTTCAGACCTACCACAGAAGTCTGTGGGTTTTTCGCCTATAAGTGACACAGGAACTAGACAATTTGTAATCCAATTCATCCTTTCATTTTTCTGTTATTCTCTTGCTTCTGAAATGACATCACTTTTCAGCCTACAATAACTTCTATTCTTTATGCAGACTTGCATCATTCACACCCCACCACATTTCCTGCCTAAATGATCAAACCCATTTTTTCCCACATCTCTTTGTGTCTCTTTTCTGTAACATGCCACCCCCTTCCACATCCCACTTCCTTCCTTACACTTTGACACTACATCACTAACTGCTGGCATCATCTCACATCTGTTCTAAAGCCATGTGGTCAAGGCCGAACGGAAAAATCCCCTGGCCATTTCCTCTGGTTCTGTCCTATAAAGGATGTGACTAGCCATATGTGGCCAATTGCACATCCCAATAAAGTAATATGATGCAAAAGTCCCTGGATGTTTTTCAGGTGATTTATTCATGACCACTGCTGTCATTGACGAGAAGGGTACTAAAATAGCACGTCATGGTTTGTGTAGGAGTATATGACTTTCACAACAAAGGGCCTTGGATGTTGACACAGATTGTCTAAAACCACAGGTGTGTATGAGTCTATAACTTAAGGATATACTAAAGGAATTAGGAGGACTTCCTGCAGGATTGTGATGACTTCCTGTTAGCCAAAGTGGAGAAAGAGAGGAAGAAAAGAGCCCATATGGAGTTTTCCGCCCTGTCTAAACCCCTCCTCTCTTTTTTGACCGTAACTAAGGACAGATGTCATCCATTAAATCCTGCAGCTTATAGAAGCAGAAAAACCTTTTCCCCCCAAACTCATCCTCAGCATATCCATCCACAATCTGACCACAACATTACAGGCATGACTTTTCCTGTTTTCTTGTGGTAATTGGTCGTTCTTTTTTGCATCCTCAGCATCTTTCATTCTCTGTGGTGTCTCACTTGACCTTAATTCAGAATCCTTCACTCCTCTTCTATTTTCTATGTGTTTACTTTGATCAGTGAGCAGACAGATCAAACATTCTTAAAGCTAAACATATGTGACTGAACAGTGCTAATGACTGGCAGCCGGTAAAAGGCTGATTTCAGAACCTCACAATGGTAATAACATCCATAATTCAATCAAAGTTAAATTGGAAATTAGTGCGATATTCTTAAAGGTTAAATCTACAATTAAATCTTTTAATTGTAAATGTATAATTGAAACCATGTCACATTATATTATACATAAGATGAAAATAAAGCCTATTTTAGGAAAATATCTGGATGTTTTACTTTTATCTATTTAATTTTATTGCTAATTCCCATTATTAGGAAAATTACTATAGTATGCTATGATCATTGTTTAAATCAGCATAAATTATAGATGATAGATAAAATAAGACCCAGACACGTACAAATCCATAATGAGAATCAGATTTTTTGTGCTTCTGAAATTAAAATTGTACATAAAAATGTTTTAATGTCAATGCAAACAGGACTTATTTGTTGATTTTGTAGTGAAGTACGACCCCACTTGTTCTGACAGGTATTGAGATTCACAAAAGACTTTAAATTAAGGCCCCCTAATTATCAGTATTCCTAAATCTGTACAGCATAAATCTCATATCATCAGTCTGTATTAGAAGTAAAAGATGTACCCACTTCAGTGAAGGTCACACGTGTGTTGGCATGCATGTACTAAAGTAGTCAATAAAGTATTTAAAAATATATATTTGACATAGGTTATTTATATGGATTTTGATGTAAATATAATGTGATATGGAATGCAAAGTTTGTTTGTTTTTTGTATATTTAATATTTACTTATTTATATATTTCTATTATGCAGAGGTGCATTCAGACCGTCACACACAATAAACATCTGCCATCGCAGATAGATCTGGATGTGCAATCATTAATAAATATCTCGATAGAAATGCAGGATACTCACCTCAGGTTTCGTGTCTTGTTTTGAGGACGATCTGTGCGCGCACACAAATATTAGGAGCAACAGCTCTATTAACCGGCTCCAAATCATTCTTCTGTGGATGAGTCCTTTTTGAAAATACGATTATTAATCTTAATTAAGTTTGGCTGCTCTTGCAACTGTCAAAACATAACCACGCTTTTAAAAAACTAACGTTAGCGCCTACCACTTCAGTGGTACAAAATCGACGAGAACTTGTGACTTCTCCAGGAGAAAGGGAGAATGCTTAAGTTTAACAAAATGTTAACAATTACTGCTATAGATTACTAGTGCATCGCATCTCTATAGTCCTAAAATCATACTCCTAAACTAAGCGCTGGAATGTTGCATCGAGAGAACGCGGTGTGAAGATGGACAGTTTCCTTGCGAAATTTCTCTTTGTCTTATTTCTCTGTCATTGCGCTAGTTGGTTCAAATCTTCGGTTTCATATGCACAGCAGCCCCTTTCTCCTGGCTGTAGACGTGGTCGCTCGATAAGCGTTGCCAAAAAAACTGATCGTGAAAAGCCAAAGCCCTCCCTCAACATTAGCCCATCCCGCTCCCTTCCACTGCTCGAACTTAATGGCCCTGCTGACGACCTTCTTCTGCTTTGCTTGGCTCGACCTTGTGGACAGAGAAAATACTTCATCTGCCATAGGTTTTTTCCCCTCCTCTTTAACTAGGCTATTGTTTAGCAATTTTAATTCATGGTTTTGCTTAACATTAGTTTGGTGTTTACCATCTGTCTGTTCGCGGTTGTTCAGTGAGTGCTCAAAACATTGCTAAAGCGAACAATAATGACAAAATGAATCATTTCAAATGATTGAATGGAAAAATATACACATAATTCCTGGGCATTAATTTAATTTAATTTAGGTTTTTTATGTTATTGTTTGTTATTGTGACAGCCTAGAATTAAATGGGTGCATTGGAAAGTCCCCCACGATTAAAAAAAAAAAGTGTATTTATTTTTACTTTAACTCTGATTTGTTGATTTATTAAATTTAATATTTTTTTCTTTTTCTTTTTTTTTTTTTTTTTAGATTGGGACCATTTTAAATATTTTTACATTTTAAAACGTTTACAGTGGTGTATTTTATCCAGGCTCCTAACTTGTGACAAATCCCCATTTATAGTCCAGTATGTCATGATTTAACAGCATTTCAGTGGCAAGCTGATGTACAGTATATTTTTTATTTTGGTTTGTAAAAAAAAACACCAGTTTTTATGTCTTCAGTCTGTAAAAGCCAAGGTCCTGTCTGTAAGAGCTAACACTGCCAGCCACTGGTGAGATACTGTTACTGCATGTTTCGTTCAATTTCATAAGATAAAAATATATTAATATCAAGTGTCTAATAAGGAGTTTCCCTTTACTTTTAGTAGATTTAGTATTTTTATAGCTTCCATCCTTGTTGCTGGGCTGTTTTCAATAATTTGTGGAAAGATGGAGATGAAAATCTAGTAATAATGAAGGGTTCAATGATGTTATGTTTGAATGCTACATGAGGTCTATTTGAACATTCTGGTGTTCATAAAACCTGAAGCTGTTTGTATGTGCATTTATCAGTCTTAGGTAAGTCCATTCAGTATGTAACAGAGAAAGATGCTTTATTAGGCCATATAAGTTTTTCCATTGCTCAGATCCAAGGTTTTGCAGGAATAGTACTGCAGATTTTGAGACGTGGTGAGTTGGCCTCAGAATGCCACCCTTGCCATAAAGTCCAGCTTTGAGAAATTTACGAATAGTCTACCCTGTTAGTGAGCTTGGACACGTGACCCTAATAGGTGCAGCTTTTGTAACTGTAATTCTGTAAGCTATTTTTATACAGGTTTAGTACTCCTTTTAAAACCCGTACATACAGAGTTTAAGCTTCACACCAATATCCCCAGAGACACATACACAGACTATACTCTGTCTTCTTTATGTGCCTCTGCATGGTTGTCATGGTGCAAGAGATTAGAGGCCAGTCCTCAGACAGATTGTCAACGCTTCCTCCAGTTTCTCCCTCACTGCGCTTCATGTGGCACAGTGCAGAGGAGTTTGATTGTGTTAGGGAGTGAACAGATTAGGGATGCCTGTTTGTGAAGAAAACTGTTTCCCTCAGACCACCAAGGAAGAATAACATCACTGTAGGTGAGATTTATACTCTAAAAAAAACAACAACAAAGAGTGTCCGTGATTAAAAGAACTACATATTCTGTTTCTTGTCATGAATACACTGTTTTTTTATTTCCTTTTTTAGCTGTACCATGAAATTACAACTCACAGTCAGACTCATATACCCAATTCATTTCTATGGAAGGTACATGTAAAAGTATCCAGACAAAGAACAAACATCACCAAAGAAACAAACATTTCCACCAAGAAATATAGAAAGGGTTACCTTTTAAGCTAGATAGTGGTTCATCTCAGAATCAGTCAATTTATTTCTATCTTTTTCAATAGCTACACTGACAATATTAAAGTAACAAGAGCTTACACTAACATACAGGCTTGTTAAACAGTCTTATCCGACTCTTTAGTCTAGTTGGTGTTAAGAGCAGTATATTGTCTATTACTGTACAGCTGGACAAGACAAACATGAACACAATGGACATAGTTGACAGGTCATATTTACAGTTTGGTGTTTTGGTGCTTTCCAACTGGTAAACTATTAAGAAACAGCCTGAAGATTTAGTACAAGTCAAGAATATTTCATGTGAATTTACATAATGTCAATTTTATGAAGTGTTTTGAAATATCATCTTGTTAAAAGCACTTGTTCACAGTTGGTTTGCCCTAAGAAAATAATTTAACATTTACTTCCTCTTGGCTCCAGCTGTACTGTCTGTATTAAGTGTTTTGAGTAGGGTATATTTTTTTAAACATTTGAGCTTGTTATGAAAACTGATAGGAGCTTGAATTTTTGACCAAAGGTTGATAATGATTTGTGCATGGCTGCCCTGGAACAAGGTATCGACAAGGTGCTTTTTAAATAAGTAGTATATTTCTTCATTTGAAATACACTCCCTTTAAATTTTACCATCCTTTATGTATTTTCAAAAACACAGCTTATTTTTTAAATGTTCTTAAGAATAAAGAAACAGTATACCAATACAATAACTCTTAGTGAGGAAATTATCAATTATGTCATCATTGGCTTGGTAAATTTTGGTCAGTTCCTCACCCAGAGCTACTGTTCAAATCCTTAGCTACCTTAAAATCACCACTTTGGAAAAGTAAATGAATCCATCTTAACTTACGCAGACAAAATAATTTACATTTATCTAAAAGAACATCACATAATATTTAAGGAAGTACTATAAGATATTTAGACATCATTACATATATTAAAATACTCAATGCAGGTATTTTAATATAAAGGATCTGGGTTAAAGATCAGGGACATTTTTTTTAAACCAAGAAATAACCCTCTGTGTGTGTATACATGTATGGGGTTGTGTTTTCTTTTTTCAGTCTAGAGTCATAGTCCATAAAATCCTTCAGGTTTCTTCCCTTTTGTCAGCTATTAAATTCATCTTAATACATTGTTTCTGATTCCTTTAACAGGGTCTAGGGGAGAGCTTACTCATGCTTGCTGATGTTCCTGGAGGGCTCGGTTCAAAAAACTCACTGATGTCCTGGTGGCAGGAAGTTTGCAAGGTGGTGAGTTTGTGAACGCTCCTGATGCAAAGCTCTCTCTGGGCCCTTGGTCTTTGCAAGAGCTCGGGGTGCCTTGACAAATCCTCCATGGTGCTTCATATGCCCCTAGAAGTTTTAGTAAGAAATGTTCTTTAATTGTCATGTAACCTTCGAATTTCACCAAGACAAGAAAGAAAATCTTGCGTAACTAACACTTTACCATATTAAACTGTATTATAACATTATCTGATAATAATTCTTCAGCTTAATAAATTCAGAATGCCACTCACCTTAAGTCCACTGCGACTTGCATACTCTTTTCCACATTCAGAACAGTGGTAGATTTTTTTCTCTGGCATTGGAGGTGGAAGACTGGGAGTCAGTGATATGCATACAGCTGATTCTTTTCTGTCCATTTCAGCTGCTGTTGTATCTACTTTATCCTTTGCAGTTGAACTACAGTGAGCTTCCTTTGCAGTTTTCTGCATGTGTGTGTCACGACCCTCAGTTTCATCCTCATTTATTTTGTTTACAGTGTCTGATACCATTTCTGCATTAATACTCAAATCTGGAGCTGTCCTTTGTCCATTCTTTGGTGTTTTATGCATTTTATCTTCCATCTTCTCTTCCTTAGGGAACTCTTGGGAGATTATTTTGGATGTTTGGAGAAGGCTTTGGTCAGGCTCCTCTAGGCGTACTGTATGAGAAGACGCACTTTCAGATCTCAGTGCAAGGAGAGAAGGTGGTGTTGATTCTGGATGTGGTGGAGGAACTCTGGATGCATTATGAGCTTGTATACTAAGAAGATCCTCCAGATTTGATCTGGAACCAGAGCAAGGAATAGGTGAGACAGGTCTATTTTCACTGCTTTCACAGTCATTTCTTTGTGGACTTTCTTTCTTCAGAGTAGGGGAGCTTGAAATCTTTTTATCTTCCAAGAAGGCAGTGTTGCTGGAAAGTTCAAAAGATAGTTCATCAGTGGCTTCAGGTCCAGTTGTTGCTGATGCTGACTGGGTGGCAGGGGGAACAAGGGAGGGTGCAGACTCCACTGGAGAAGGTACACTGAGTGAGAGCTCAGGTGGATCAACTCTGAATGTTGGAGGTGAATGGGGGGTTGGATTCATGGATGGGTCAGGGCTTAGGTCTAAAGGTGGTATAGGACCCGAGCTAAGTGAACCAGGTAGACTGGAAGTCATGGCACATGCTGTAAGAGCAGTACTGACAGCCAGGGATTCAGTATGTCTAGAATCCGTAATGGTTTGTAGATCATTTAGTAACTGGACATCTGTAGCACCCGGGCTCATCTCTGAAGCAGAGAGCTCAATAGACTCGGAATGGGACAAAGTATCACATTCTGTTGAGGTATCTGGCATGTGCTCTGGTGGTAGCTGTCCTCCTAAATGCATGCGGATATGATGTTGTAGCACAAGGGCATTGGTAAACTTCCGTTGACACAAGGGGCAAGAATTCTGGGCACGACTGTTTGGTGGGCGGGCACGGTGGGTGGCAAGGTGTGCTCGAAGGCTTCCTTTAGTTGAGAAGGATCGACCACATAGCTTGCAGGGGAAGGGTCGCTCACCTAAATGAGTAGCCTGGTGCAAACGTAATGCTCTTGGGCAGCTTAGCACCCGCAGACACACATTACACTGATTAGGGGCGAGTGTCCCAGCAGAGTGCATAAGTCCCAGGTAGGGTGACTCCTTGCTGAAGAGGGATGATGGTATTTGGATCGTAGATGATGGAAGTGAGGTGACCACATTTGTACTTGTGCTTGTGCTCATTAAACCACTGCTGCTATAGCTCAATGCTCCTGCAACACTATGGCTGCTGGTAGACGTCTCCCCAATGGATGAAACCCAATGTGACTGACCTTGTGGTTCTTTCTCTAACTTCTCAACCAGTCTCTGCAGCTTCGATGTGTCTGAGGTTGGGGTTGAGATGGATGGGGTAGTGGATGATGCTGTGAATGGGAATGTGATGTGTTGTTGTGGGGATGGCAGGAAGGATCCAGCTGGAGTTGTTGGCCTGAGAAACCCATGGCCTGCATGATGCTGAGCAGATGATGTTGGGAAGAAGATTTTGGGTAAATTTGCAAGCTGCGAGTAAGCAGAATGGGGGAGCAGAGTAGGTATTGGTGGGGTGTTTTCATCAAAGCGCTTTACTCCTTTATACACCCCAGCAATGGAGGAGGTGGATGAGGCAGGGGCTGAGAGAAGAGTGGAGGCCAGAGAGGAAGGTGATGAGGATGTGATTGAGGAGGTTGTGGATGTAGAGGCTGCAGCAGCCGCAGCAGCAGCAGCACGGTTGAGCTGAAGGAGAGAGTGTGCAGTAGTCAGTAGGGCCAAATCAATACTCGGAGGAAGAGATGAAGTTGTGGCACGTGTTGAGGCAGTAGTTCCCTCAAGGCTGTCGCCACGCAGATCATCCTCTTGCTGTTTTTGATGCCTCTGAGTAGGATTTGTGGAGGCGATTTGTGCATTTGGTTGCATTTGTGCTGACCCTCCCATTGATCCCCCAGTTACAGATGCAAAAAGCGAACAGGGAAACAATGAAAAAGAGAGTTCAGGGTTTTGCTCACGATGCCGCAAAAAGTGGACCTTGAGGTTTCCTCGTGTGGTGAATCGGCTGAAACATACAGGACACTGGTAAGGACGCTCCCCTGTGTGTGAACGCAAGTGAATTTGCAGAGATGAATCACTGCTGAAGAGTTTCCGACAATATCGGCACGCATGCTGCATGCGCCCTGACGATGACACAGTCGTACCTCCTTGAGCAGAGAGTTTTGGGTCCTGTGAGGGGGCTGAAGGGACAGCAGCTGCTGGCATAGATTGGTTAGGGAAGGTCAGACCACTGTGTCCACTAGCTCCTGTGGTGGATGATTTTTGGGATGGAAGGCCGAGAGAAAGCGTGAGTGGATAGTTTGAGGCAGCAGCTGTTGACATTGATGAGGATGTGGAAGCACTTGTGTGACTGGTGAAGCTTGCTGGAGTAACTACGCCGCTGTCATACTGTGCTTTATGGGGGCGTAAGACATTCAAGAGAGGGTGGGCGTGTTTGGAGGACTTCGAGGTGGTCTGAGGGGGTAGCAGGGATGAGAAACAGGCCAAAAGAGGAGCCACAGAGGTAGGGGGAGGTGATGACTTTGGTCGGGAGGGTCTGGGGTTGTTAACAGAACCTTTTAAACAGAGCTGTGGCAGAGATGGTAGTGTAAATGGTTTTGAATCCACTTCACAAGATCCTCCTCCCAATCTCAGTACTTGCCTACAGATTTCTTCAGTCATCTGCATCTGATGAATTTGCCTCTGCTGCAGCACACGTAGCTCCTCCAAGATGAAAGCAATACTGACGGGTGCACATGCTGGGGCTGAGGGGACTGTGCTTGGGCTGGAAGAGGGTGTAACTGGACTTGGAGGACCCTGAGGCACAGAACTAGGGCTTCCAGGGTGTGGAGGCACACAGAGAGAAGCAGCAGCAGAGGAGGATGAACAGGAGGTTGTGGTTGCTGACACACCTAACTTTGGAGAAGCCATGGGTAAGTGAGTGTGGTTGTGGGTAGAGAGCACAGTTGCAGTGATGCACTGATTAGTAGAGTGAGAAATTTGGAAAAGCTGAGACTCTGTGAGGTTTGAATTAAATAGTTTGGGCTGGTTAGGGATGTGAAAAACAGGATGTCTGGCTCTTGTCTGAGAAGGTGCTGTGAGCCTCTCAACTGGTGAGCTTGGGTTTAAGGAAGATTGGCGGCTTTGAGTTTTTGAGTATGAGGAAGAGCAGGAAGAGTTCTTTGCAAGAGTAGAGGTGAGGGACTTCACTGCCAACTGCTCCTCTAAAAAATCAGAGAGAAACTATTTATGCAACAATTTATGCCATGCAAATCATTGCTTATTACTGTATTTCTGATACTTGTCTAATGTTTATAATGCAAGTTCAATAAGGTGCAAGGAAAAAACTGCACCTATTCAGAATTTTTTTTTATATTAAATAGATTGTTTTATATTTATGCATAGGTACACATAAATTATTTTAATCCCGATGAGACCAATAAAGGTAGGCCCAACAATATGTATCTATGCATATAGTTGTCAGTAGAATGTACTGTTTAAACAGTCATTCTGAATGTATTATTTTAATTAATAAAACTAATGTATTATGTTGAGTAATTTAAATTAGTGATTAGTAATTGAGTAAAGAGAAAAATAGATTGTACTGATTATATTAGTTTTGGAATTTAATTAAATTTATTGTTTGTTGTTTGCCACATTATTGTTTTTGTTGAAGCCGATAAACCCATTAGCCTTATAAACCTCCAAACCAAATTTCTAACCTCTAGTACTTTAATTTTCTTTAGGTTGTTGTCATCTTTATTGCTTTTCAATTGTTTCTACTCACTGCTTACACAAGCATTACCAAGGAAACTTAACATATGGAGAGTTTTACCTCTGGCTGACCTTGTTAGAAACACTGTATTTGTATTAAAAAGGAAAAGTGTAGTATTGCTTTGCTCCCAAAAATGCCACCTACTGTGCCACTTAAATTCTTATTATCACCTTTCAACAGCTTCTTTTTAATATTAATAAATGCATCTATTATTATAGGCCTATCTCATAAAATATAAAGAACATAATGCACACTGTTAATTTTTTACCTCTTTTTTTTTTTTTTTTTAGCTCTTCTTGTACATTGATGTCTCCTTCTAGATTACTCTCTCTCTATCCCCTCACTCCCTCTGATCTGAAATCCCATCCCTCTACCAGCTTACAATGCTTTAGCACCGCTAACAGCCAACTTTGTTTCCACAGCAACAATGAACATGGACAATGAACCTCACCAGAAAATTCCCAAGCCCCTTCACCAACCCACCTAGTCTGAGTAAGTGAATATATGCTATTACATCTCATATATTTAAACAAATCTTCTGTCCTAACTCAGCGAAGCCTGAAAGGTCAGTGAGTCTTAGTGCCATTGTCAACCACTGAAAGAAAGCTAGAATGCTTAAAATAAGTGACCTTCAGCATCAGAGCTATATCCAAAAGACATAACAGCATGAATACAAATTACTTAGCGATATATACACATGCATATGCTAGGGAGCAATGCATAAAGTTTCCTGTACTTCAAGAACTCAAGAATTTAAGTCACAGATCAACACACTGTTATCCATGTACTTCCTGGCAGTTAATGCCTGAGTGCACGACCACAAAGCCTCACGGAGACAATGAAGTCTCATGCCATTCCTGTTAAGGCACTCAAGTGTCTCCTTCTTTTTCAGAGTATTCCCCCTTTTTCCACAAACTATTTCTAATCCCCTTTTCAAAATCCAGTTCAGCATATTACACATCCCTGTTCCTTTTATGTTTGCTTCGCTATTTGTTCTTCTTCCTCTTTTTTTTTTTTTTACATTCTTAATACCCATACATATAATATCGTGGGTGGTCTAAATTCCAAGCTTGGGTCAGAAGATGGAAAGTACTAATTGGACATTCGGTGAAAGCTGTTGGGATATAACTATGTCCAAATATTACAGAAGTTCCTTTTATTTTTACTTTCGTTTTATTTCACTTTTCTTAAAATTAGATCAAATATGGTAAACGTATATCTCAAATGACATTTGCAAGATGGCTCACTGACAGAAACAATGGAGCTCTCTTACTAAACAGTAAAACATTTCTCACCATGTTGAAGTAGCCACGAAGTGTTGAGGATGGGGCTGAAAAAGTGCTGAGGTCTTTTCTGTTTCCGGCGTGACATGATGCAGGGGAAAGTCAATGGCTAATTGGCCCATGGGTTGAAACAGATTGAAAATCTTTCTCTTTGAGCTAAATTACAGTAAATCTTACTGCATCAGTTCTGAGAAACAATCAAAAATCCATGTTTCATTTATATAGAGAGCTACAAGGCCAAATGCCAGGTGCATACATGAGCAAGCAATGTTTCAAAAGTGAACTAAGCACTTGGCAAACTAAATCTGTGTCTATTCAATGTCTAACTAAAATCCAAAGACAACTCTCCACCTCCTTTTCCCCGTTTCTCTCTCAAACACAGCCTCGGCTTGTTCTCTCTGCATTTGCATTCAAATAACGCAGAACACCACCTACTCATGCATATACCCCTCCTTTCCCTTACACCCCCAAGTTTTAAGGCGTTCCCCTGACCCTTTTTTAAGTTTCAGTATTATTCAATAATTAGACACCAGGTAAGAGCTTGAACAGCTGAGATAAAGTAAAAAGTGCAATTTGGTAAACACTGATAGGAATTTTTTTATTTAATATATTTTTATATATATATATGTATAGATAGATAGATATTTTATAGCTTATTGCAAAGAATCTGTCAGGGCACTACATGTATTACCATATTGTATTATATTTTTTTTTTTATAATTTCGTATTCTGACTTTAAACTTTAAAATTCAAACCATGCATTCAACAGGCCAGCATTAACTTCATTAGAACTTACAAGGGCTTGCAGAGGTTATCTGATTTCTGTGACATCACTGTATTAATACAGTTAAGGCCTAATAATAAAATTTGAAACAGCCTAAATTTTGAGTGTCTGTACTACAGATGTGTCCTGTTTTCAGAGGAGTTTTCAGTCATAATCTGTAAAAGTAAATGGTATTTAATTCTGAAAACCATTAGGCTATACATCCTTGCACTAAACAGAATTATGTATTTCATGTACACGTTTGTTTGTTTGTTTGTTTCTATCTTTCTTTCTTGTAATTATTTATTTATTTTATTGTTATTTTTATAGTTATTTTTCTCTCACAGCATTTGGTTATGCACACATTCGTTACATATGACACATTATTACATAATTTGTGACAAACATAAGATGACCATAGAACACAATTTTCAACGCCTAAAAAACTCGAGACCTTTTTTTAAAATGATATTCATGCCAAAACACAAAGAAGTGTTTAGCTTGCATGTCAATATATGCTATAACACACCTCGTAAAATTCCTGTACAAATGTCATAATTACGTCAGCCAAATGCACGCGGAACTACAGCTCTACTGTACGCGCGACCTGTTGCGTCCTCCGGCGCGCTCTATGATCATCATAACCAATTATGATTCATATTTCTTATGACTAGGTGAAATACTTTCACGTCTCCAATATTTTGAGTGTACGGATTGTAAATGATACAAACACTTACCAGCAGACGATAATCTTTCACGGCTGTTTTCAAAATTAGGATAGATTACGTCGTACAGTGTCTGGGTCGTAATATCATCATTGCTGTTCCGGCATTTTGCCACCGTGATGCGCAGTCGGCTTTTACAGAAGGCAGCTCGACATCTAAATTATTTATTTGCTGTACTGTCGTTACACTGTATATTCTGTTGTAGTCGTGACTGATCACTTCTCACCCATTGTTCAGTGTTTGGTTTGATGGCACATTGCGATTTCGTAAAGAGATATTTCGCTATTCCTGTCATTCCCATAGTCCTCCCCTCCCTCGCTGCTCTGCTTCCTTTGTATTTGGTAAAATGGCCCTCTCCCCGGCCTGAGCCTTTGTTGAGCACACTAACGCTGCAGCATCGACGGATGTCTGTCTGTAAGTCTGTCGGTCCAATCCGGATTCTGTCTCTGCAGAGTAATTAACGAGCCATTACGAGTCATGTTTGTCTTTAACTGCCTAAAAAACGAGGCCTTTACGGTTCGCTTTCTTTTAAGATGACGCAATTGGAATTTTTAATCGAATATTATTTTATCTTAGGTATGCTAGACTAATCATTCTTACAAGAAAAAATGCCCATCCCACGGGTATGTTGTAGGTACATAAATCCCCTGGTTGTTCTTATTGTATTACACATCTTTTAGCTACAAAAAATGAATTGTTTATTGCCCCAGAGTTACTGTAAGAGAGCTGTTTTGTTTACAGTAGTGGCTAGGTTGCTAACAAGTTGCT
>JAUMHE010053209.1:0-10344 GCA_032359235.1 Enteromius mattozi
CAAACCCGCATTATATATATATATATATATATATATATATATATATATATATATATATATATATATTTATAAGAAACTGTAAAAAATTGTAATATTATTGCAGCTTAAAATAACTCTTTTCTATGTGAATATCTATTAAAATGTCATTTATTTTTGTGAAGCACAGCTGTATTTTCAGCATCATTACTGCAGTCTTCAATGTCACATGATCCTTCAGAAATCATAATAATATGCTGATTTACTGCTCAACAAACATTTCTGATTATTATCAATGCTGAAAACTATTTTTTTTCTTTTTTTTTTTTCACTATTTACACTATTTTTGTGGAAACCGAGATGCATTTTCTTTATCTCATTTCAATTTCTGGCAATTTCATTACAATAATTAAACAATAAATACGACTTGGTTTATAAATACCTATTTATAATTATTCGTTATTAATACCACTGTTTATTGCGAAGTGATAGAAAAGCAATAATCTAAGTGCAAATTGTTTTAGCCAGTTTTAACGTGAATTAAACATGAATGAACATCTGAAGGTGTGTTAAAAAAAAAAAAATCTCTCTGTCTCATGCAGTCACTCAATCAGTGCTTCAACCGTGGAAAGATGTTAATGTTTCAGAAAAACTAATTGGAGTACAAATACAATCGTGTAATTGTAAAGTTAGTATTATAATGTGTAACTTAAGTGTTTGCAAACAGTGTAATGTTGAACCAACTGCTGCACATGTATATTCTACAGCTCTAGATGAGAGATGTGATTATCCCTAAAACTGATTATACAAAATAATCAATGATCAGATCAGAATCAAAATGAATTGCAAACTCATGAATCAAAATCAAATAGAATCATGACATTAGTGTCAAAACCCAGCACTCATTTAATATGTCCTTGAGTATCGAACGGTTGTGTTTGAAAAGCTTAAACTATAAAAAAAACGGACATAACTGAGTCACCATAGTTGACATTCAATAAGAGTTCAGAGCTATAACAGTATTTGAGATGTTTACAAGCTTTCAGTGTGTTTTTAACAAGCATGAAAAGTCTTGCATTGAATAACATAATTGTTGTTGGGTTTTTTTAAATGAATGAATGTGGTATTTTGAGGATGTTACACTGGTTCAGTGACTTCACTGTAAGATGTTGAGCTTGTTTGAGAGTTCAGCGTTGATTTCCTGACACACACACACACACCTGACTGTTTATCTGGCAGTGCTTCTCATTGGCAGAGGAACCAGAACAACAGCACATTTCGAGGGCTTCTCTTCAAGAGTTTAATAGCTCTCTGCCGCCCGCCGCCCGCCCGTGTGTGTGTGTGTTGGAGGGTTATGAACACAAAGGTGCAGGTGTGAGTACCGCGAGCAGCACCCTCTACAGGATGCAGGTGCGAGAACCGAGGATTATGGGTATTCTGTTATTGATGAGGAGAGCGGAACTGGTGGGAAATCAGGTGGCGAGTGAACACACCCACTAATCAGAATGATATTCTCTGTCTGGCCAGGTGGCTGCGGTTTGCTTGTTATTATTATTCATAACAGGTTCGATGTTTTCAGTGAAAATTACCTTTGGGAATCTGAGCACCTGGGTCACAGGAAAATGAGCTGCTCGTGCGCCGGGACTCGCAGGGCCTCTGGATAAAAACGGCTGATAGAATTATTTCTAATTGTGTGTCTGCGTGTCCTGAAGAATGTGTTAATAGTATTGCTGCGATATGAATTCCTTGCGGTGCTGGGAATCACTGCTCTTGCACCTCGGGAGACGGAAGCGTGTGACACGTTCCTGGTGTCTTGAGATTAACGCTGACGTGTGTCTCGGTGAAGGTTGTTGTGGGTGATGTTAGTTTGTTAGTACGGCTGTGAGACTTCACACTTCAGTTTATGAGAGAAATACGGTTAAAGCTGGGCGTGTCGTTTCTGCGTTAGCGGCTTTAAATGGATTGGTGAAAATAATGACTGATTCCAAACAGGTTTCCCAAATGTCTGCTATTGGCCAGACAAGCACATAGTCCCACCCACAACTCACACCATTGGATGAGCCAGAAACTAAGAGTGTCAGACCACTTCTAAAAGCAATTTATCAGTAAATTAGAAGAAGAATGTAATTAAATTAGACATTTAAATGGTAATACAGTCTAATTTGTTAACATTCATGCATTAACATTAGTAAACAATGAGCAACATATTTTTATTAATTATTTTATAATTTATTATTAATCTTTAGTTTATAAAAATGCAATTTTCAAGTTAGTTCACAGTGACTCGACTAAGGCTGAAATACTTTTTATTTTAAAAATTCATAGGTGAATGGTAAAAATAAGATCATTAAATGGTATGATATTTATGTTTCTAAATTTGTTAATGCAATCAACCAACTTTAACAACAGCATTATCAAGTAATGCTTGAGTAATTCTTAAAGTTAACTTCAAGAATATTTCAGTAATGAATAAATTGACAAATGTTGACAAACAATGTATGTGTTAAGCATAATTTATTTATTTTATTCAAACAGAGAATTTAAATAAAATATTGACACATTAAGACACATTTCAGACACTATAAATTAAAGACAAATAAATTCATTTCAAGGCATTTCTTATCCCCGTATTTTAAATTATACATTATCTGTGGCATATTAATGTCTGATCCGCAGTAATAAACACAATGAATTGTTTGAATCTATTGATAGATGTGTTTTATGACAAAGCATTGAGGAGAAATGTGCAGCTGAAGGTTGAGTTTACTCTCACGTCTGTGTTTAGTGGAGGTCAGACTCTTTAAACGCTAATCGGCTCATTAGATCCTACAGACTCTTGTGTTACGAGCTCTTGACTGACAAAAGGTATTTTATCGGTATTGTGAACAGGCTTTAGTCACCGACACACAGATCCTCTTACACCTGATAAGAGCCTGTGAGTGTGTGTGTTGTGTAACAGAGCAGGTGTAATGAGCTGTAAGTACCTGTGAGACACAGAAAGTGGCACAAAACTCCCTCAGGTGTGTGTGTGTGTGTGTGTCAGGTATGGTGTTGGCACTGAGCCAGCTGCAGGAGTATCAGGTGTAGCCTGTGTGTGTGTGTTTGTCTTTTGTGTATTTGTATTTCGTTGCTCTTTTTTTTCCTGAAGTTGTAGTAATTTTGTAGTAAAATACATTTTTATTAAAATATTACAAATGTAAAAAATATATAAAAAATTAGAATATATATTTGTAGTGTATTATGTATTTGTTAATTTTCTTTCTCCTTTTAATTATAGTACTTTTTTTTTTTCAGTTTGCTTATGTTATTTCAAGTATTGAACATGATTTTGATTTCTACTGTCCAAAGATATTAAGTTCTGTGTTGGTCATTTAATGACAATATGGAATCAACTTCATTTATTTACATGACAACTTTTGCAGTGTTATTGATCAGTGATGTTATTCTGAATGAATAAATAAACAAATACATGCATGCATGCATATGTACATACACACATACTGCAGGTACATAAATACATTTTCATAGTAAAATGTCTCATGATAATTAATTTTAAAAATGATAAAACATGTGTTTCTTTCCTGAAGTTCTGTTGAGAATGTTCTATTGTGGACTTCCAGGTACATTTTACTTACGTATTTTTGTATGTATGTGTGTGTCTAGCTGTTCTATACATAATAGCTGATGTCTAAAATACAAAAAAATAAATAAATAAATATTAATGGCGTAGCAATTTTTTTGTTAGATTTGTGTTTAGAACAGTATAAATATAAAGCATGTGCTCATTTAAACATAAGTGTGTGTTTATGTGCTTCAGGTTAGTTTTATATTCTTCACGGATGCTTGTTAATTGTGCATTTAATTTATGCCAAATGATTTCAGGGAGGAAGTACAGCGTGTGTGTGTGTGTGTGGACGGCATCTTTGACAAGAAAAAAAGATTAGAAACAGTAAAGACAGCTGCTCTTTTCCTTCTCATTTCCTGCATTTATTGCTTAACTTAGTGGAAAAAAAAGTAAATTTTCAGGGGATTGTGGGTTGGACTCACGGCAGCTGAGGTGGATTTGTCTGACTGGAGGTCTAATTTAAGTCCTGTGTAGTATTGATCCGCTAAGAGCTCGAGGGAAGCGTCCTCTCCCAGCGCTCAGGGAAGAGAAATGCAGACGGCGGACACTCGGAGAGAGACGCACCAACACTTTCACTGCGCTCTGATGAAAGAGCGAGTGAAGCAGAGGTGTAGGGCTCCGAGGTCAGCATGTGTCTGCCCGTAGAGCTGAATCAGCGCGAGTGTGTGTGTGTGTGATACCTGGGATGAAAAAAATATGGATTTGTGTCTTGAAGACAAATTGATCTGAGCTGTGTAGGAGGAACAGGGGATTCAAGAGAGAGAGAGAGAGAGAGAGTTTGTGGAAGGCAAATGTATTTCCGCACATTTCGTTTGCTTGCTGACAAAATAGAAAAGGGCTGTTGATAAGTGCGCGTGAAGCAGAGCTCATAACTGCTCCTCAAACCTTCTGAGATCCTGATGAAGAGGAGCTTCTGTGTCATAGAGCTGTAGAAACACAGATTTCAGCCCACGTACTGTAGCTTCTGCAAGGCAATGCAATTACAAGAGAAACCAGATATTCAATGAGAAACAATAAAATGTGGAGCTGGACGTTTTAATCATCAGGAATTGTTTAAATGATAAAAAGATGTTGTTTTGTAGGACTGAATGTAAATATTCTGGATAAACTGAATTAAAATGATTGAAGTGCACTAGTGTTCTGTAGTTTAGGGTCAGTATGATTTTCTTTTCTTTCTGTCTTTTTTCATGTTTTTAAAGTAGTCTCTTCTGCTCATCAAATGTTTTGCTCACTATCAGAAAGTTTTAAAGCAGACGACAGTTTGTCTTTTTATATGTTCTTTAAATGAATCTCTTTACTTGTTCCAGATTGGTGCTGATGCCCATGAGAGGATGATAGAAAAACATATGGTGTATATGGTGTGTGTGTGTGTGCATTTATGTTAGAGCTGCAGCTAGTGGTTCACACACATGGACACTATCTAAATCTAAATGTGCTGATGCTTTTCTCTTCTTTTCTCCAATAAGTATGAAGAAGTGTCATTAGGTCAAATTTAGGCAAGACTTCTCCGGTGCAAACAAACAAAAACATAGATAATAATAATACAACTCTCTGGATACCACTGTACTTGCCCTGCTGATTGTTTACATAAACAATTGGATAGTTGTGAGCTTTTTTATTGCAAGTTTTCTGAAATGTTATGTTTAAGTATCAAAATGAGGCATTATCTAATTAAATCTGCACTAATTTGAATACATTTCCAGAGCAGAAGTCTGAACGCTGGATAAATTTAGTTTTAGAATTAAAGTTTTTCACAGAAGGGATTCAGATTTTTTACATTTATGTATTTATTTTTTATTTTTTTATTATAAAGTAAATCAGAAAACACTTTAAAGGGAAAAAAAAAAGTCACTATATTTTAAGGAATAAAATGTATAAAACGAAATATGAACAAATCGTTCAGTAAACCCTTCTGGACATAGATAGGGATAAAACTAAAGTTTGGTGTATGTAAGTGCTGCTGAAGTAAAAAAAGAAAGGCCTTTAACGATATGTATTTCAAAAAAATATATAAACAGCAATTTTGTTTTCTTTCCACTTTTCTTTTAACTTTTCACTCTGAGACAACATGAAAGATAAAGTAGCCCAAAATCCCAAAACTGACCAGTGCATGGAAAAACATAACAAAACCAAAAATGCCTGTAGTGTCTTAAATTTTATTTTTATGTGTTTGTTGTCGATTGATTTTAAGTTCTGTATTGTAGGTGTTGAACCCAGAACATTCCTTTAATGTTCCATTCGCACACACACACACACACTGAGTTTGTTTGGCAGGACTGACATGTGTGTGTGTGTCCGGGAACGGATCCATGTATATAACTCATCCTACAGCAGCAGGAACCATTGTGCTCGACTGCCGGTGCCGAGGGAACTCTGAGCCTGTGACACCTGTTCCCAACAGCCGGGCCGGCCGAGTCTGCACCGGTCAGTACGCCAACGGTGCGGCGGGGGGGAGCATAGGTCATCCTCTCACGGCGTTAGGGTTAAACACTCGTTTTTCTGACAGGCTGGAGAGAACAGCAGAAACAAGCTGTGAATGAGTCTGGAGAGAGCGGCATCGCTGAGCCGCCATGCTTCGCTCCACGGGCCGCCGCTTCCCAGGTTATGAGCATGTGCGTATCTGGCGCCCCACCAAAGCCCAGCGCTGCTCGCTGGCAGAGCCTGTGTGTGCCGCGCTATTCTACAGATCCAGAGCTGAACGACTGCCGAAGACGATCGCCAGATCTGTCAGGAGTAGATACTTATCATTCAGTTATGTGTTCATTAGATGCGTTCGAGGAGTCCTTCAGCCAGTAATCTGAATCTCAGCCTCACGTCTGCCCAAACCTGAGCGCTCGCTCTCTCTGCAGTGAACGTCAAGCGACATGAACGAGTGGAAAGCACCATAACAGTTGTCCGTATGACTCATGCGTAATCTTCCAAGTCTCCTGAAGTCATACGATGCTCTGTGTGAGGAACAGATCCAAATTAAAGTCCTGTAAATCTCACTCCTGAGCGCTCAGATCTCATCCCTGCATGTGTTCAGTTAAAAAATGGCACGCTTAAACACACATGACGTCAGTAAGGCATTTATTTATTTATTAAATGCATGTTGATGGTTCATCCATGTGTACTTTTCAAGAAATCAGCTGATATTGTTTTAGTTTTTTTTTGTAAAACCGATATCAATGCTGATTATTTGCGATTTGCAGAAGTTTACATTTCCTTTTCATATCACAACATTAAAATCACAGCAACAACAACAGCAGCTATAAGAATAATATTAACACTGCACAAAGTCTTACATTTTCAAATGTAAACAAATACATTTATCGGTATACTTTACCGATACAAATAAAAGTATTCGTAAAGAACGATTATCGGTCAAACTTTATAATGTTTTATGTTATTAAATTTGTTTTACCTTAAATGTTTGATCAGAATGTCATAACTGGGTCATCTGGTGAAGTGACAGACTTCTCTCTGCTGGTGTATGGAGGACCAATCATTTACTCCACCTAAACTCCGCCCCTTTCTTAATCCACTTTATGCTTGCATTTAGTCCCACCTCCATTTTTGAGAGCAACGCCCATATCTCAACATCCAATCAGCAAGAGGTGGATATAAACAAGTCATGCCCTACAGTTGTTAATTAGTCATGCCTTAATTTTACTTGAATATACTGTAATTAACAGAAGAAAATCTGTTGCTACATCTGTTGCATCACAACTTACTGTATACACTTACTGTATGCATCACAGCTTATGAATATGCATGATATTTGAGAGCTTCGGTGAAGGAAAATATTTACAGTAAACCAATAAAAATAAAAATAACAAAAATAAACCGGTGTTATAACCAGTAAAAACGTCTGATCCTCTCAGTTTTGTGCAGAAGACTTAGTTAGTTTACTTGACTTGTGCAACTAATTTGTTCTATTATATTGTTTGACTTCTTTCTTTTGTTTTCTTTGTCTGTTTTGGAGCTTGACATCAGACATTCTGCTAAACATCTACTTTTGTGTACTCTGAAGTCAGTCAGATTTAAAATACTACAAGGGTAAATGATTGATTATATTCTACCTTTAGTGTGTGTGTATGTGTGAGAAGATCAGGGTCTTGAGCTAATACTGAGGTACTACTGGTCTCAAACAGATTGCAACTGATTTTATACACACACACACACACACACACACACACACTGTGGCTCTGCGTGTGTGAAGATCGCAGGTGGACCAGCACTAAGCTTGAGTCTCTAACCTCTTTGGCAGTAAATTAATGAGGCTGCCACTAATGTCAGTCCACACTGATCTGTGTGGAGCTCCAATCTGCCCCACGGCCGCCCATTATGTTGAATTTCCTCATGAACTTTCTTTGAAGTCTTTCCTAAAGTGTGTGTGTGTGTTTGCATATAAATCACTCAGACTTCTGTGCTGTGAGACGGAGCTACTGTGGTCTTTAATCTGTTCAATCTCAGCCGGTCGGTCTGATGGGTCACAGGCAGCAGGTAGACACCTGTTTATTTATGCAGTAAAAAAAAAAAAAAAAACCTGACTGGGTAATTATGTATAGATGACAGTGAAATAATTAAACTTATCAACTTAATTACATCAATATTTGCAATGTTTCTTAGTGGCACTGTGTTCATTTACACACGAGCCGCTCATCTTCCAGTGTTTTCAGCATCTCAAAGTGTCTCAGTTCACAGTAAATACTTGTGTTTGAGTCACTGATAGCATGCATTTAAAAATGCATAAAACGAATGAAATATTCATGAACATAATGAAAGGCATTTACAAACCTTGTTGACAACAAACAAGAGTAGTCTTCTGCCAAAACAAAAGCTCAATGGTTTCATGCTGATAAAAGAAGATGCATTTTCAAATGTTCTGCGTTGTAATTGTACAGCTATTAAATAAATTATATAATGTTTTTCATATACTCTTCTGTTTGAGAGTGAAATATTACAATTGTTATATAATTTGTTTTAATATTTTATTTAATAATAATAATAATAATAAATTAATTGAATATACATTTTTATCTGAAAAATTACATGTTGTCCCCAAATCAAGCCTTCTTTTCATATATTTAGCTGCTGATGTCAGAGGTCATGTGTCTAATTTAATTCTACAGTATTTTGGTTCTAATTCATTAGTCATTTTGTATGCTCAGGTTACAGACAGATGCCAACATGAAAAGACTGTGAAAAAAAAGCAAAACATGAAAACATATGACCCAGATGAACTTTTGTGAACTGTAATTAGTTAGAGAGCATGCAGCTACAGAAATGTAGACGTTTAGAAACTCAACAATATGTAAATGTGGGTGGGAATATGTTGCAGTGCATACATATTTTGAAAATATTTACATGCATATGCATTTATATATTTATATTATTGTATTTTATATGATATATATTTATATTTCATATATATAAACATGACATTTTTCTTAAATATATACATGTATGTGATTACAATTACATTTGCATAATGAATATGCACAGTACACACTCTTATATTATGTAAACAAAAACTTCTATTTTGGATGTGATTAATGGTGATGAATTGTTTGACAGCACTAGATTCCATGTGAACCGAAGACAAAGTTTGGAGTTTTAATGTTACTGTATGTAACATTTGAGCTGTTATTTTGAAGATCCCGTCGAGTCAGATCGTCTCTCTGCTCAGACTACAGGCCAAACCGCCCAAAACAAGCTCTGTGTCGGCCAAACATCATTTTTCATCTGGGCGTTTGACGCGGCGGAGCGCTGCTGTTTGTGTGTGTAATGTATCAGTGTGTGATTTCTGACAGAGGAAGTGTGTTGTGCGGTTATGTCAGCCATCGATCTGCTCTCAGACAGCTCATTCTGCTCCGCTGACAGACAGTGATGGAGGGCGGCGAGCGGGCGGCACTGACTCCAGACCAGTGACACACTGTCCCACGCTCACAGAGTCTATTGATCCGCTCTGGATGGACGGCTGGAGACAAAGACACTCACACACACACGTCAGCACGGCTTACAGCAGGTTTAGAGCTGGTTCTACGCCGCTAAACTGAGCAAATCTAGAATGAACTCAAGCACGGCTCAAAACTTCACAACTGACTGAATCTAATTCCTTTTATATCTTGCTTTCGATGCTTTACTGTTGTATCTGAAGTCTGTTTAAAAGCTTATGAAGCCCCCTACACTCTTACGAGACAGAGATTTACACCGGCAGGTTTGGAAGTTGACTTTTTCTTCCTTCTTTTGCGTTTCTGTGTTTGTGGACATAATACATGTGTGTAAGAAACAAACGTGGGCAATATTAGTCACATTTAGTTAGTCAGTGTAGTTTATTAAATTCATATTTATTTTTAAATAGCTTTTATTTATTTATTTTTTAAGGTAAATGGTTGCAATTAATTTATTTTAGCTACATTTAAATACATTTAGTTGACTAATTTTAAACATGTTTTTATTTTTTAAATGTAGCTAAAATAATTTTTTTGCAACCATTTACCTTAAAAAAAAGTTACATTTTTTTCAGTGAAGTTTGTTTTCATTCTAATATTTTATTTGAGCTTTGAATTAAAAAAAAAGTACAACCTGTTTGAAATTGCTATTACCAAGATTAAATGCAGAAGTAAGTGCAGAATAAATGAGATCTTACTGTAAAGTGATTTATTCACAAACCAGACACTCATTTTTTTTAATTGAAACTGGAATGAGTTCTGCTATCAAATCTTCAGAAGATTTGTACTTAACAGTGCTTTTAGGTT
>JAUMHE010053669.1:0-10966 GCA_032359235.1 Enteromius mattozi
AGACTTGTGTGAAGAGTTTTGCAAAAGTGAACTAAG
Source organism: Enteromius mattozi (assembly GCA_032359235.1). NCBI lineage: Eukaryota > Metazoa > Chordata > Actinopteri > Cypriniformes > Cyprinidae > Enteromius > Enteromius mattozi. The sequence goes on from JAUMHE010053669.1 coordinate 37, forward strand.
TATTGAGAAATGGGTCCTAGCGTCTGGAAAAAACTGTAATATTAAATGTGTATAACTTTTTTGTAATTTTTATTGTTTTAAATATTACAATTTTATTATGAATACAATTTTATTATCAATGAACATTTTTTTTATTACAGATGTTAGTAATATTTGAATTAGTTTTTATTTTACATTTTTCTCTTTTTTTAACATTAGTTAATCCTTTTATGTCTATTTTATCACCGTTACTGTAATAAGCTTAGTTTATCTCATCTTTAGCTTTATTTTCTTCAGTTCAGTGCATGTTTAGTGCTTCTCATTTCAGTTTGTTTTTCAACGTCTGCACAGTTTTTATTCCATTTCAGTTTTAGTTGCCGTCATTCCAAAGCTTCTGTTTAAAGTACATGAGAAATGCTGTCTGTAGATATATTTCTTCTATCTGTGTGTGTTTTTGTCCCATGGGCACATTAAAGTGCAGGACGCCGTTAGACTGACAGGTAACTGATGGCCAAGCTTTTGACGTGTGAAGAAGAAAAGCACACCTGTTAGGACTAGAGAAAGCCATTCAAGCTCTTCACCGGGAGGTTAACAGATAGTCAACAGTAAAGCAGCCCATTTGAATTGCTTTTGTCCCAGTTTAGGTGACATAAACCCGACAGACAATCAACTGGAACGTGAAATAAAAGCAGGATTTTCCTAGCCTTGCTGTGCCCTTCAGCCCCGCGCCGCCGGAGGACCATTTGCATGGCAGGTCCAGTTAAATGAGGAGACCAGATTCTCTCTACCTGGCATGCAAACCAGCGGAGCAGCAGTTAAAGCACAGGTGTGTCCTCCTCTCTCCAGAGATATGGAAATCATCCGCTCTCAGATTGAATCTCTAGAAGGCCAGCCGTGAAGCAGTCTGAGGATGCCTCGCTCGTTCCTGGTCAAGAGAAAGCAGTCGGCCTGCGGCGGATGGCAGTGGAAGGAGCCGGAGCCCTGCTTCAGTTCTAACACAGGTGAGCCGTCTCCAGACCATCCTCTCCAGGCCTCGGACCTGAGCTCAGTTCTTCTGAAAGAGAAGCCTTCTTCGTCTGCTGTTCTGATTCACAAGCTTGAGATCTGATTCAATTTGATTCATTCGGACACAATCAGGTGCAGTGAGGGAAAATATCAAAATCCAAACAAAAGATTCAGTCAATTTACTAAATTGTTTACTAAGTGGTAAGTGGTTGCAATCAGTTTATTCTAGCTACATTTAAATAAACAAATTCAGTTAACTAACTTTCAACGTTTTTTTTGGTAACACTTTATTTTACGGTTACACCTGTTATGAATATTACTAGAATATTAGTGCTAATTAAGCATATATTAATGCTTTATTGTACATGACCTTAAAATCCTACCCAATAACTAAATGTAATAACTACCGCACTAACTATTAATAAGCAGCAAATCAAGAATTTATTGAGAGAAAAATCATAGTTAATAGTTACCAAGTGTTACAGCGTTAGCCTTTTTTTCATTTAACTTACGTTAAAAACTTTTTTAGCGTTATTAAAGTAATCAAAAACGTGTTATGTAATAAAACATATTTTTTAAATAAAAATGAAACACTGAAAATGATATTAAATCTAAGTAAGTTGTTGCAAACTGTTTATTTTAGCTACATTTAAATGAAAAAAGTCTATTTTAATCATAAAATAAGCATTGTTTTTTCTGTTTTATTCTAATGATTTAGTTATCATTACATTATTACTCAGTATTGTTAATCTATATACATTATTAAGTTTTAATGATAAAATAAATGATAAAACATTATAGTTTCTACTTCAGTTTGTTGCTGGAATATAAACACTTATATACAGATTATATCATAACTTGCTGTCATGATGGATTTATTCATGTATTAAATATTAAAGTATATTAGTGCATATATTGATGGTAACGCTCCTCTCTAGAGTTATTATTGGAGTTTATATGTCTTTCCGGAGGTTATTATTGATATTATCTTTCTGTGGTTGATCAAATCCATGATTTATGATTTGTTTTGGTAAGTTCTTCTGTTTATTTCAACACCTTCTAATGTCAATTTTGTTCACAAATCAACTGAAAACTGATATTTTAAAACTGATATTTAGAGAATCAAAATCAGAATCAGTTAAAATCAAGAAATCTGCGTTTTTAACCCTATTCTTCAAGATATCTTCGTTCGTGTTTCACAGAAGAAAGAAGTGTTCGAGCGACATGAGGGAAAATGAACGATCCGTTTTTAAACATGAACTGGAAATGTTTGAAAAATGCTGTATTTATTATGTATTTATGTAAATATATTCATATATGAATCAGTCATCGCTAACAGAAGCGCTTTATTTGATCAAGTCAGAACAAAGACTTTCCATCATGAATTATTTACATTCATTTATTTCAATATTTTAACAATAAGTAACATTATAAAACATAATATATAAAGGGAAAGAGTTTTATAATTATGAAACATTATTATAAAACAATATTTTGTTATTATTATAAAATAAAAAAATAACAAAGTTTATTTTTTTAATAATAAAAATATTATTGTTTTATAATAATGTTGTTTTACTATTTAATATTTTGTTTATTATTATTATTATTATTTGTTTGTTTGTTTGTACTGTAGTTCATTCTGGAGGTTTTACTTTGTACATGATTGTTATTATTCTAATATTTTATTTTCATTATTAAAATAAAGCAAGCTAAATTATTATTTATAAATGTGTTTCAGTGTCGGTGCAGGCTCCCGGCGCTGCTCTGGAGTCAGTGCCTGAACACACTCATGCCGTCCACAAACACACACCTGCTCTGGAGCGGAACAGAGAGGATTATGGGATGGAGAGAGTTCAGGCTCCCCACACTCCTCTTCCTTCTCCTCTGAACAAGGTGAAGACTCGCTGCAGATCTTCAGGGTCTGTATCTTCAGGAGGCTCATGTGTCTCTGCTCTGCTTCCAGGCGCGGGATCCCGGCAGTTCTTCTGAGTTCTTGTGCTCCGTGTGTCATAAGATCTTCCCTCTGCAGCGTATGCTGACCCGTCACCTGAAGTGCCACAGTCTGATCAAGAGACACCCCTGCAGGTTCTGCGGGAAGGGCTTCAACGACACCTTCGACCTGAAGAGACACATGAGGACACACACTGGTGAGAACACACTCACACATGTTGTGTTTCCATGTTTTATGGGGTCTCTCCATAGGTGTAATGGTGTTTATACTGTACAGACTGTATGTGGTATTGTCCTACACTGACCCTACACCTAAACCTACCCCTTACAGGAAACTGTGTGCATTTTTAGATTCTCAAAACACTTCATTCTGTGTGATTTATAAGCTTGTTTCCTCATGGGGACCTAACAAATGTCCCCGCAAGGTCAACATTTACTGGTATTCCTATCTTTGTGGAGACAATTGGTCCCCATGACGTGATAAATACCAGGTGCACACACACCGACACACACACAGAGACACACACACACACAGCGTGTGTGTCACTCAAACAGCGGAAACACAACAAACCTGCAAAGCCAGACACTAATTCTCAGGCTTTGACTCAAAAAACACTTTTTGGAAAACACAACACACACAGTTCTCTCTTTAACACACAAAAGATCTGTAACAAAAAACAAGGTTTAGATGTGTTTCTATGTGTATTTTGTTGAAATTGGAACAACATTTTAATTTAAAAATGTAGTCTTGACCCTATCCCTATAACCTGACCCATGAGTAATGCCTAAAATCAAACCAAACACTGATTGTAAAACTTAACAAAAAATTATAAACTTGTTCTTCAAATGTGACCCTGCTCCAAAAAAAAACAGTCATAAGGGTAAATTTCTCAAAAGTGAGATTTATATATCCTCTGAAAGCTGAATAAATCAGTTAGGAGAGGACAATACCTGTCTGAGATACAACCATTAGAAAATCTGGAATCTGAGGGAGCAAAAAAAATCTAAATATTGAGAAAATCTCCTTTAAAGTTGCTCAAATGAAGTTCTTAGCAATGGATATTACTAATCAAACATGACGTTTTGATATATTTACAGTAGGAAATGTACAAGATATCTTCATGGAACATGATCAATCTTTTCTTAATATCCTAATGATTTTTGGCATAAAAGAAAAATGTTGACCCATACAGTGTATTGTTATCTACTTCTACAAATATATCTGTGCTGCTGATCTGTAAAATCACAACTGATTAATCACACTGTTGATCCAGGATCATGTTGTGCTTGGTAAACCCGTCTCTGTGATGAAGGTGATCTGATAGTCTCTGGACAGTGAGCAGGTTGTGATCTCTGGAGTGTGTGTGTGTGTGTGTGTGCGTGTGTGCAGGTATCCGTCCGTACCGCTGTGATCTGTGTGAGAAGGCCTTCACTCAGCGCTGCTCTCTGGAGTCTCACCTGAGGAAGATCCACGGTGTCCGGCAGCAGTACGCTTACCGTCAGCGGCGCTCCAAGATCTTCGTGTGCGAGGACTGCGGCTTCACCTCATCCCGACCGGACGAATACTTCCTCCACGTCCGACAGCAGCACCCCAGCAGCCCGGCACTGCGCCGCTATTACCGTAAACACATGCTGGAGAGCCCCGGGCAGCACAGCATCACCCCCTTCATGCTGTACCCCGCCGCCGGACTCTACATGTGAGGCGCCTTCAGAAAGAGTGTGTGTGTGAGAGAGAGAGAGAGTGTGTGTGTGTGTGAGAGAGAGAGAGTGTGTGTGTGTGTGAGAAAGAGAGTGTGTGTGTGTGTGTGTGTGTGTGTGTGCGCACGCAAACCAACGCAAGCACTTCAGTGAATTTAGCAGAGAAAACTGGCTGCCGGCATTTTACCGTAAAAAATACGGTAGCAACATTTTAGGTTTTACAGATTTAAAGTGCCCCTATTATCGGTTATGAAAGGTTCATATTTTCTTTTTGTATTTTTGGAGTCTGTACGAACGGATTGACATACATGCAAGGTCAAAAAACACATTTATTTTCAATGTTTCAATATTTATTCAATGACTTTTGTAATACACTGATAACCATCAGGTGTTGATAAGAAAGTCAGACGATGAACCAAACCACATCTCAAGCAGCTTTTCCACAGTCAAGAAGGTGCAATGTTATTCACACAACACCAAACACCATCACGGTGACACAGTGAATCTGAAATATCCAATAAACATTAATTTACCAACATTACATGTAATATACGACCCTAATAAATATAAAAAAAAGAAGCAACAGTTATTTCAGAGAAAAAACCCCATCACATTTGAAATGCAATGCATGCGAATTCTGAAATGTCAATTTTATGGGTTTTTACTGTAAATTATACATTGTTTTTCCAGTTCCAAAAACTGTATTTTATATAAAATTATGAAATGTCTAGTACAGCTTTTTACTGTTGGGGAACTTACCATTAACCATTTGACAAGTTTTTACTGTAGCATTTACAGCTTTTGCCTCAGCGCTTGTCATCAGTCAACTAACTGAGCAGGCCAATCAAATCAAAGTAGGCGGGGTTTACTGTTCACAGAAGCAGAGTGTGAATTCCAGCTCAAAGCATCAGTTTAACACTGAAAGAGAGATTAAAAGTTGTAAATCATTTCAGGGTAGTCTTTCTGCTCTGATTTAAGAATTTTTGATGCTTTTATTTGTGCAAGGGTGAGTGAAGACTTTTAAAACCAGCAGAATGTCTGCATGGGACTGCCTTAAACACACAACATTATCATCATTATCTTGGCACCTGAAGAATAAAACATGTAGCATAATGTAACAATCTTGTGGTCTGAAAATATATCTTTGCATAATGCATGCTATTCCACATACTACTTTTCTAGTAGTATGCAATAGTAGGCAATATTCTGTTCACTGTTTTCTTTTGAACTTTTTCATGATTAAAATCCAAATCCTAATAAATCTTTATTTATCAACATACTGAGTACCATTCATTCAGCTTAATTCTGAACACTGTATCATCTTACCAATTTTCTATATAATTGTTTGATGTGAGCTATATAACAGTTTTGTAAAACCTTTTGGGACACTTTCAAGGCCATTACACGTCGCTGGTTTGGGATTCACCATTAGGGGGAGTAAAGCACTGAACACAATCACAGATGATGATACTGAACACAACATCAGTCTGTGTTTCATGTGTTCTCATAAAACACACTCACTCAAGATGATGTTTCCATAGCCGTCCAAGTCAAAACCACACAGAGCACTGCGTTTCAACATCAGAACCTCAACCTGAAACTGACAGCTGATCATCACAGAGGAGACAGAAGCCACACCCTCTCTATTCAGAGAACAAAAGCCAAACCCACTCCATGAGGACAGAAGACATATGCACTCCATACATAAGAGAAGCCACACCCACCCAATTTGAAGGACAGAAGCCACACCCACCCAATTTGAAGGACAGAAGCCACACCCACTCCATGAGGACAGAAGACATATGCACTCCATACATAAGAGAAGTCACACCCACTCCATATATAGAAGAGAAGCCACACCCACCCAATTTGAAGGACAGAAACCACACCCACTCCATACATAGAAGAGAAGCCACACCCACTCAATTTGAAGGACAGAAGCCACAACCACTCGATGCATAGAAGAGAAGACACACCCACCTAATTTGAAGGACAGAAGCCACACCCACTCCATGAGGACAGAAGACACATACACTTCATACATAGAAGAGAAGCCACACCCCCTCAATTTGAAGGACAGAAGCCACACCCACTCCATACATAGAAGAGAAGCCACACCCACCCAATTTGAAGGACAGAAGCCACACCCACTCTATCCATAGAAGAGAAGCCACACCCACCCAATTTGAAGGACAGAAGCCACACCCACTCCATGAGGACAGAAGACATATACACTCCATACATAGGAGAGAAGCCACACCCACTCAATTTGAAGGACAGAAGCCACACCCACTCGATACATAGAAGAGAAGACACACCCACCCAATTTGAAGGACAGAAGCCACACCCACTCCATACATAGAAGAGAAGCCACACCCACTCAATTTATAGGACAGAGACCACGCCTACTCATTTAAGGGTGTCAAAGGCACACTCCTCCCGACCCGGAGTAAAGCACACTTGTGTTTATTACTACTCACTTTGCTGAAGAAGAAAAAAACACTTTAAACTAAACTAAACCGGACCTGAGCTGCTTTTAAAGGCATAATTAATATTATTAGAGTTAGTGTAACTGATTGCAATGTAATCAACGTTTTTTATCAATATGTATAACCCTGACCTAGACCAGCTAATCCTTAAACTAACTCTAGTTCTGGAGACACAACAGCTGAAGACATCCTCAGGTGTTAGTGAGATCTGGAGACACACTGTCCAGATTCTGACCAGTGAACAGCACAGGCTGGGTTAACAAACAGACATCTTTCCAAGACAAATCATAGGAAATAATAAATATACCAACTTTATTTGTAAGTTACTCACTCTTAAATAGTTTTTAATGTTAAAACAACTTCATTTCTTGTTTTGTACAAAATATAACTCTGGTAAATAATGATGAAGTGTATGATATTTTGAGAATAAAGTGTGAATAAAACTACATGATTCTTAGAACAGATTCCCATAAACAGCAGGACCACAAAAATAAACTGCAAACAAACGACACGGACAGATCAGAGAGCTTTTTCATTTACAGCCATGCACATCAATATTCTGATATTAATCACAATTTGGCAATATTCAGATTAGTATGGACTCACATATTCTGATCACCCTGGACCACAAAACCAGACATAAGGGTTTTGTGGTCCAGGGTGATCCATACAGTGTATTGTTGTCTGTTGATGACTGCTTTTGTGCTCCAGACTCACAAATTCTCCAAATTCTGATTCCTACTCATGGAATTAGGTGGTTTTAACGGGAAAGTAGTTGCTTGTAAACACTGTATTCAGAAAATCCAATGAATTAATGACATTTGCCCAATTCTTTCCAGTTGGAGTCCATTTCTGAAGGGTCTTTAAAATAAAAATAATAACCGAGCACATACTGCATAACCAATGGCTGACAGTTGGCAAACAGTTTGAGAAGAAGCAAGAAAAAAACATGTGAAGATCAGGAGACCTAAAACAACCATATTTGTGTATATAAACATCATATTCAGAACATGAGTGCGCTCAGAGCTGGAACGGTTGCAAACGTGATGAGTGATTCAGAGTCGTGGCTGTGAGCTTTTCTGGAGAGACGCTGCTTTAAAGCAAGAATCCTGAGTGATTTCAATCATTCACTCAATCATGTGGCCAGTACAGACTGGAACTGAAGAACAGAGAAGAAGAGATCAGACCGCAGAGTAGACCAGAGTCACTGAGGCGACTTCAGGATAGATCACCACTGCCGTGTCGCTCCCACAGCTGTAGTTCAGTCCCTTCAGCACAGACCAGCAGATACGACTCACTCCTCACCTGAGGCCTGCGCACCTGTCAATCACACATTATAGTTAAGTTTTTGTGTACATAATACGTGTGCGTGCTGTGTTTATTTATTATGTATATATAAATACACAAACATGCATGTATATATTGGAGAAAAACGTAAGAATTTGAGAATGCATGTAATAAATATGCACAGTACACATGTTTTTCTGCATTGCTGATATGCTGAGTGCACTCACCCTGTTGAAGAGCAGCAGGTGTCGGTGCAGGGCCGTCACTAGCGGGTAATGGCAGGCAGGTGGCGTCAATGAGCTCTACGAACATCAGGTTTTTCAATCAGCTTTTAGACAACATGACTGACACGTGTAGGAATGTCACACACAGATCACCACACAACAACAGATACAGGTGACCCCAGCCATGATAGATGCAGTGCTAAAGAGAGGCTTACGTCCCACACGGAGTCCTGACAGCCCAGCGACCGACACACACACAGCTCTGTGACTGGAGGAGAAACAGCTGTTAGATCGGCCTCAGCCAACACACACACACTCATACTCACTCACTCACACACACACTCACACACAGTGGTGGCGCTGTGAGCCTGCGAGAGCGTGAGGAAACATCATGCATGAATGCAGGTTTACAAAGAATCATTCAGTTCAACAGAAGGACCTTCTGAAACATTATGAGTCTCATCACAAGCAAAACACTGTCTTAAAGAGGTTTTATGAAAGTTTTTGTTTGCATAATATATATTTATGTTCTGTGTATACTTATTACGTATATATAAATACACACACATACAGTATATATTTTTGAAAATATTTACACATCTAAATATTTATATAGCCCATATTAAAAATAAATATATTTATTATATAACTTAATAATAAATATACACAGCACACATACATATATTATGTAAACAAAAACTTTTATTTTGGATGCCATTAATTATGATTAATCACTTAATTAATCATTAATCAGCACTACTAAAAATATATTCCCTGTAAATTATTAATAAATAACTTGTTTAATTTAATTTAAAAATATTTTAGAAGTTTAAATATTTAATGAATTAAAAATGCCTATTTCATTATATGCCTGCATGTAAAAATATAGATAAAAAATTAGGCTTCCACTGTAACTGACGTTAATCACAGTTATTATTTGTTTGACAATCGTCAGGCATGAACATGGTGACAGATCTGGTCATTTGACCCTGCAGTTGTCCTGTTGTGTTACATTATCTATTCTGGGACAGGATATTTATCGCTATTCTCAGAGCAGAGCTTCAAACACACTGTACAGATAATATTACACACACATCTCTGATGATCTGTCAGCGTGACGAGTGTAATGCTAATTCCAGATCACAGATCATTCCTGACCTTGGTCCCTGCTGGCGGTCAGTCTGAGGATCTCTTCTCTCAGTCCGGTCATCTCCTGCTCCAGCTCTCTGTTCCTGCGCTCGGCCTTGTGCAGACGCCTGGAGAACATCAACAGCACTGTATTCACTAGCAGTACATCAGCAGTCCTGCGCAGTCTTCCACTGCTCACTGCTCATAAAGACAAAAAACTAAAATACTACTTACTACATTTTCATTTACAGTGAAGAACAGAGAAATCACATGACACACGCACATTTTCATATGTCATAGACTGAAAAAAAATCTTTCCAGAAAAGTGAAGCCAAAACATCCCAATATGGCTACTTTCATCTTACACCAATGATGTCATTTAGAGCTAGAGTCTGCGCAGTAGTGATTTATTTAGAGCTGGAGTCTGCGCAGTAGTGATTCGTTTAGAACTTGAGTCTGCACAGTAGTGATTCGTTTAGAGCTAGAGTCTGCGCAGTAGAGATTCGTTTAGAGCTGGAGTCTGCGCAGTAGTGATTTATTTAGAGCTAGAGTCTGCGCAGTAGTGATTCGTTTAGAGTTCATGTGCGCAGTAGTGACTTGTTTAGAGTTCAAGTGCGCAGTAGTGACTTGTTTAGAGCTAGAGTCTGCGCAGTAGAGATTCATTTAGAGCTGGAGTCTGCGCATTAGGGATACGTTTAGAGCTAGAGTCTGCGCAATAGTGATTCGTTAAGAGCTGGAGTCTGCGCAGTTGTGATTCGTTTAGAGCTTGAATCTTTGCAATAGTGATTCGTTTAGAGCTAGAGTCTGCGCAGTAGTGATTTGATTAGAGTTCAAGTGCGCAGTAGTGACTTGTTTAGAGCTAGAGTCTGCGCAGTAGTGATTCGTTAAGAGCTGGAGTCTGCGCAGTAGTGATTCGTTTAGAGTTCAAGTGTGCAGTAGTGATTCGTTTAGAGCTGGAGTCTGCGCAGTAGTGATTGGTTTAGAGCTGGAGTCTGCGCAGTAGTGATTTGTTTAGAGTTCAAGTGCGCGGTATTGATTTATTTAGAGCTAGAGTGTACGCAGTAGTGATTCGTTTAGAGCTGGAGTCTGCGCAGTAGTGATTCGTTTAGAGCTGGAGTCTGCGCAGTAGTGATTCGTTTAGAGCTGGAGTCTGAGCAGTAGTGATTC
>JAUMHE010053714.1:0-20533 GCA_032359235.1 Enteromius mattozi
ACAGTTTTTAGGATAAAACCCAAAAGAAACGTATTTTTCTGCAGTGGTCTCTTATTTTTTTCCAGAGCTGTATATATTAATCTAACTTAAGGTTCCTATATGTACTTAAAGATGCATTTAAAAATATTGTCCTTATTTTGCGTTAACATGACAATTATCTTGGACCACACTGACACCTAGTGGCATAAACACACCATTATGCTGAAAAAGAAAACTGCCATTGCGCAATTTCTATGGCATTCAGATTAATGCTTTTCCAACAGTGAAAATGTCCAACAATTGACACTCATTTTAAAATAAAACAGGTTTTTTTAGATTACTGAAATAAAAAGTCAGATTTTTGCATTTTTTGTTAAATTCATGTATAAAAATTCGAATTACTGCAAAAAAAAAAAGAGTGAGTTTATGTTGTTTGAGAGGGGAGTCATTTACTATAAAGAATTGCGACAATGAATAGGAATCACACCTAGTTCAGTCTGGATGTTGTCAGGAACTCCTGTTATTGTCTTTCTTCTTTGCACCCTCTTGGGTCTTCGTATTATGGTATCAGTGTTTGCTGCAGAGCGACGGAAACTGGCCTGACGGTCAAAGTTCTCACCTAAAGATGTAATAACAGAGAAAACCAGTGTTTATTAATGGCATGCCTCTTGCTGAGAAAGAGACACTACATTGCAGTGTGAAATGCACGCAATATCATAAAATAAAATGCAAGATATGTCTACAAATAATACAGACAGAATTTTTTTTAATTCATTTGTTTTTTCCATTTTGAGTTTATAAATATATATGTGTGTTTATATTAAGGTAACCTTTGCCATCATCTTATGCTTACGCTAATAAAGATGCATCTTATGCTTACGCTAATAACACTGTTAAATGCAATCTTTAGCAACTTAATATCCATTTTACTTGTTATAAGGTCAAAATGATTATTGGCCTGAGTTTTAATATTGGTGCATCCCTAACTGTAGCTGAAAGGAACTGAAATAATTATAGGAACCCACTTAAAATATTATTATCCCACTGTCCAAAATAACTGTTTAATGAAAAGATATGTGATAAACAACAGAATAGTTAACGGCACTGCTCTAAAAACTTCAAGATTACTACAAGAGATGTTTAATGATTTAACAATGGATGTACAACCTACCTGTAATGTTGATAGGAATGACATCAGTGGCCACCGACTGGGCCTCTAGTCGCATCTTCTCCTCAGGAGTGGGCAAAGGTAAACAGCTGGCCCAGCTTCTCTGGATGTCCATTTCATGTTCCAGCAGAGGGGTCTGAGGCGGCATCGAGTACACAAGCTTCTCCTCTTCATTAGGTGACTCTGAAGCCTGAACACAACACAAACAGACTGATTTAATGAGGTCAGGCTTTGGTGAATGATAGCCTAGCCGATGCCCAGTGATTGATATCGTCTGATATTTGGCCATTTCTATTGTTAATTCAGTTAAGTGCTTTCCAAAAAGAGCAAAGTAAAAAAGACTCTTGGAGTGCATTTCCCTCCAGTAATGTCGGGTGACTGAAATATTTCTCTGAGCAATAAGCCCAGGGGAGCCCTGAATGGAAGAGAGCTACTCTCTAAATTATTCATGCTAATTTGAGATCAGTGTTACAGTCAGTGTATTCAACCATAATGTGTCTCGATACTCTTATTTTATTTTTTGGGAACTTTGATTCTTTTGTTCTGCTTTATATAACCAGTTCTTATAAATTTGCAAGACTGCTGGAGGGAAATACACAATCTAATTATGTATTAATGTCTAATTTGTGTAATCTACCATACTTAATGTCTCTAAGTCTTTGAGGTGAAAACACGCTTATGGCGGGTGACTAGCACTAGTAGGTTGTGTTTGAAGATGCTATGAGGACTTGTTAGGGTCTGAAGCCACCTTTCACACAGCACAGTGCTACCACTGACTAGCAACTGCAGTGAGAGCAGTACCTTTCTTTTCCAAGATCTCAAATGACAGCAGAGAGAGAGGCAAGACTGTGATAGGCAGTCTAGGACTTTAAACCGCTTGGTGAGAGGAAAGAAAAATTCAAAATAAAAGAACAAAACAATATCAAGTGAAGTGAGACATTACCTTTATTATTTTTTTCTAGTTCTACTCATTGTTTGTAGTGCTGGAATACACTGATTGCATGCAGACAGCCACTAGGGGGCAGTGACCCAAATCATCTTCATGTTGAGTATTTAGGTGAAAACTGGGCCTTTTGTCTGTTTCATGCACATATGAGCATGCATTAGCTCTCATTATAATACATTATAACAGTTCATGAATTATTGGACTATATAACCAAAAGCATTTTCACTGACAGGATTTTGGTGATAAAATGGTGAAATTGATTATAAATGGCACGACATATTGCACGGCCAGCCAATTAAATTAAGTTGTTTTTCTAGCAGCAGCATGCATGCTAGTGTAAAGGGAAGGACTGTAATTAAATTTGTGTTTAAGGTTAGGTTTACCTTCTTTTTCTTCTCTGTCTTCTCCTCATCCAGGTGCACATTTTCACAAACGCTGGTTGCAGAGAAGCCAGGGCTTTGGGAGTAGTACTGGGAACTGCGGAATCCATCTTTCCTGAGCTTGTCACACTCTGGAGAGGTAAACATAACCATCCAATCATTAACATTATTTGTAGTGTTAACGAGTATGTGAAGACTATTAAACAGATCACAGGCCTATAGCCAGAATTAAACATCAATTCATGCTACATTGTTGTGCACAGGCAGCTCAAACAAATATTTTATTAATCAAAGATGCTATAAAATCAAATATTTATTTCCTTCAGACAAAAAAATCACCCTGTGGAGAACTAAATGAAGCAATAAAAATAAAAAATATTTCTTAGGAAGAACAGCTGCAGTGCACATGTTCTGTAAGTGGAAGGACTACTCATTAACAGAATTTAAATCAATTAAACACATTGTTTTTTAGGACTAATGAGAAGGATTAAGGTATTTTTAGCCAGCGCAGAATGCATCCCGATAAGCACACTGCAAAGAAAAGATTTCACATAAAGGCTGATGACTCTTGTATCACACTCAGCAAATTACTTAACAACTGCAGAGCCACAGTGTCCTTTTGACCTCAGTGCAGAGAGGGCAATTACAGAATGATAGACAGTAAGCTTATGCCCTTGCGAAAGAATGATAGAATGATAGAACGATAGATAGATAGATAGATACCTGTGGATAGATAGATAGATTGGTAGTTAGAATTCTGGCACTAAGAGCTCCAGCCAAATAAAAGAGTACTGTCTGTTTTTACTTAGAGTTCAACCTGAATATGTCAAAACTGACTGTTGGGTTATGGATGGCCTGCAGAGTGGGGGTCTCCACCTCCACCTAATGCCACTGACATATCCATTTATTTCAGCTGATCACCTCCTCCGGCACCTTCATAATGAGTGCCTGCTGAGAAACACTATTAGCTATTCTCTCTCTCCCATACTCACTCTCTCTCTTCTGTCTTTTATGCAGAGCTCAATGTAATCACTAATCTTCCTGCAGGAGTTCAGACACAGCGCCTTATCCAGTGTAGCTTGCAGTTTGTACAAAATGTCTCAGCGCTCTGAATCAGTTACATGGAACCCACAGCAGCAATGATGAATGTACAATATCTCAGCTGGTTACTGCCTTATAATCTAAAATGTAAGCAAAGCAAACCTTCAGTCCTACATCTGCTTTCTGTATTTTAACTTACAAAGGCCTAGTGAGAAAAACAGATTACTTCAGGATATAAACTGATTAGTTTTCACGGCAAACAAATCCCATTTCGGTTACTTCATGCTGCAAATAAATATTAGTTCAATGTTTAACAAAAGAATGTGATTAGAAGATATTAAAACTGCATAGAGGATGGTAATATGTATACTGTGCACTGACCAGGTGATTAGACAGTTCAGTAACACAAACTTGCAATGTTAGCAAGCCTGCAAACAACAAATAATGCAAGTAGGAACAGCTTCTTAATATTAATATATCTAACACATATACTGGACAGAGGCAAGAGGTTCAGTTAGATTGCATGGATTATAAAGCACATTACTTAACCCTGAAAAAAGATGTGTTTCTCATACGACATATTACGAGGAGCAAATTATTAAAGTATATATAGTTGGAGTATTGGTATGCTTTAGGAGGCTTATAATATTAATTCACAATGTGCTAATCAGTAAAAACTCTACTGGAGTCACTAATTATAATTAGCTGTGCATTTAGAGCTGTGATTAGTGATTAGAGGCTAATGCAGGTTAATATGTTAGTAGCTCACAGAGTGAAGGATAGACAAAGAGTGAAAGAGAAAGTATAATCCTTAAGAGGGCTTAAAAGTGGCCATACAAATGACTTATAATACCATCTAAGAAGGGGTTAAAGGAATAGATCAGGCAAAAATTTTAATTCTGTCATAATATATTTCCCCTTTAAGTCATTAAAAACTGGTTTGACTTTCTTCTGTCACATCATCAAAAAACATCTAATTTTGTTTTGATTTTCATTGTGAGGAAGATTGTTTTGCAAATTTGGAATGACATGAGGGTGAATGTATCAATGGATGATAGTAACTGATTGTTGCAAGGTTACCAATCAGTCAAAACCTATATTGTCAATAAAAATTGACTGTTGTACAGCTGCAGTGCCTGCAGTCAACTCTTAACTGCCGCATTGTGATTCATAGAGTGAAAATCATTCAGATGCTGTGATGTGGGCGGTTGATGAATGCAAATTAGATTAAATATATATATATATATATATATATATATATATATAATTCACAATTATAACAAACAGACAGACAACAGCCATGACCCTGCTAAAGCTCACTGGGAAAAAGGGGAAAACAGACATTTGGTGTGCCACCTGCTGCCCCCGCACCAATACATTAGCATTCCAGAGCACCTCAGAGGACTAGTTATTTAGGCAATAGCAAGGTCAAATAAGAGAATTTAAGAAGAGGCATCTGGTTTCCAGATACAAAGGAAAGTGATGTTGTTCACTGGTAGAATAATATACCAAGTGCAGCAGAAGGTCAAATGACGAGGACATCTGCCATGATTAGCTCTACTGAGGCTGGTTCAGGAAGGTATTTAAAAATCCCTGTGGACAGTGTATTGATGCAATGTAACATGAACCTAGCAGGCAAAGACACAAAACTTGAAAGTGTAAAGTCAACAGGAAAATCCAACCCATTTTACTTCCATTATATGAAATATATTTAAGTGGAACTAATGGACATAGACATTCAGTGCTAATGGGTATGTTGGTACTTAATGGTACTTAATGGAATAATTTGGTTATTGGCTCATATTTTAAACCACTATGTCAAACATCTCACAAAATCATGGAGAGGATATCGATTTGTTTACAGTATATTAGATACAATTTGTGGTCTGTGCTCCTGTGCAATACACTTTTACAGTGAGATTGCATTTGAAAGTGGACTTACCAACCCTTTAGCCTGTACTTGGATGCTGAGGGTCTTGTTCACCTTTAAAAATATTTCATCCATACTATCTCCTGTTTTGTGTTGTATGGTTACTTTTGTCAAAACCTTTATTAAAGTTAACAGTTATTGGCAATAAGGTTTTGAAGAAAAAAAAATCCTGTATTAGAATAGTCTAAAACACTGGTTTTTATTATGATGCATATTTTGCATGTTTATTATTAACACACTTGATTCAGATCATCAGCTTATTGCAACTTATTTAATGTGAGGTATACAATACATCATTTTAAGATTTTCACTTGCCAACGTGTTTTTCTGGAGATCACAGACAAAAGCCCTGGAATCACATAAGTGTGAATTGTCAGCATTGCCTATTTCTGAGATAATTTTAGCAGGCTAAATATCTGGAGTTGTCTGCAATTCAGAGTCTTGCATTGTCAAATGTGTTTTGGCTGAAAATGACATCTGCAACAACCCACAGTACAGCCAATGGGAGGGCAAGATACAGGGTAATTTTGCTCATGGGTGATCTTATGTCCTTTCATTTATAGTATCACTTCTCGTACCTGCACTATGCAACTAGTAAGCCAACAGGTGCAGATTATTATATGTATTGTAACAGTAATAATAACTGACAGTGTCAGTAGTCCATATTGACCCGCTGAGGTCTGGAGTTGAAGCAGGGTTATAACATTTGTATCAGGCAGTACACTGTCAAAATGCTTTGCTGTATTACAGGGTAAAACGGTTGTGCAAGAGAACTTTCTGCACAGTGATAATGTTATCTTCATTATAATGGTCAATGGTCTGTAACACAGAAATCACATATTCTTCTTCAGGGCATTTTGTATTTGCAGATTATACGGAAAGCAATTATGCTGAATCTTATCTTCTAATGAATCACTGCTTGTACTATTTAGATTATAATTTGCATTTAGAAAAGCCAAAAAAGGAAAAATGACTGTAGTTTTTGTCTCTGACCTCTGAGGACTGTTTTCAGGTTGACTTTTGCCTGACGGTGAAGGTCCTCGACGCAGGCCGGCCTGGATCCTGGCAGAAAGACATTCTCCTGTTGGTGCCAGGGGGCTGTGTAGTGCACCGACCACTTGCTCTCCTCATCTAGACTGGACACCGCTATAAGAAACAAGGACACATTAAAATTCAACATGTTAAAAGTAAGAAGGTCAGTGGTTTGTGTGAAAGCACACTGCAACTATTTAGACTGCTGAAAATTATATATATATATATATGAAAATATATACAGTGTTTCACTCCTAGTCCTAAATAACAATTAGGAGACATTAAATGTGTACTAAACATTTTTGGTACTCTAGCTTTTAAGTAGAATGATCCTCCACTGATGATCCAGGTTGGCTTTTGTTAGTTAGTCTTGATTAACTGGTAGATATGTGCAGCAGGGTGTTTGTAATGAAGCAATAGAGCAGAAATGCACTTCTTTTCAATGGAAAAACCTGAATAAAATGGTCTTTTAGAGCTATTAAGGGGTGTAAATGTAGCTACCTGGTTGATAAAAGTGATATTTTTTTATTCATCATAATTTAACACTCAAAACTAATCTTTAAAATACTAATACATTAGTAAGTCTCCAAATGAAAATTCACCATTTAGATTAGTAATTACAATGATACCTACTTGTAGCATTCATTTTTATTTAGTCATATACTTTACATAAAATAGTAAAAAATTATAATACTAAGCAAAACATCAAATTATTGGCTTATCAGTATGAGTCAGATTTTTAAAATCAGTTTTAATTCTAATCAACTTAATCCAGATGTCAGTAGGAGGAGATATAATTCAGACAGAACGAAAAACACCACCTTTGTGCAGACTCTGAGGCTCCCTCAGAGAGAACACATGAAAAACTGCACACGGGGCCGGGCCAATCAAACACTTCTGCACCACTGCGTCTAAAGACATTGGAGACATGCTTGTCTCTGGCTGGTGCCTTGACAACCCAGATTAAACGATCAATTATGCCAAGGCCCTCAGGGTAAGATTAAACAGGTCAGTTTTATCAATGCATTTTTCCATACAAAAAGTATGTCAGTGATTATAGGTTATTCACAATAATTGTTTCCTGAAGTGCAAAAGGTCATGCGAGAGTACTAGGTCATGAGCTCAAAACACATGAAGGTAGAATTCACTAGTCCACCAAAACATCAATAACTCTGCTGGAATATACCCTGAGGATAATTCAAATGTGTAAACAAGTACAGTATAAGTGCTATCTAAATTAAATGTACATTTACAACATTCATCAATATTGTTATTGATTGTCATATATATGATCTACCACTGTCTCATATCAAACCAGCAGTTCTTAAAAGTAAAAAAATCATATTGAAATGATTATTAATATATTGATATGATTATTAATATAAACTAAAAAAATATTAAAATATTCATTATATATCTAAATACAAATATATATATATATATATATGCAACATTTGGTGAACACTCAAAGAAGAATATATTAAAAATCTACCAAGTACAGTATAAGTGTAATCTTGTATATATATATATATATATATATATAATATTCTACCCCCAAAAAACAACATAAGATTAAAATATTCATTATGTTATATATATATATATATACACAGTATAGGCAACATTTGGTGAACACTAGGTAGAAGATATTAAAAATGAACAAAACAGCGCATCACAGCATTACACCAATAAAAAAAAAAAATCACTCTAAGTTGCAGAACAAGGTCACTATAAGGAGTCCAATGCCCCGCTATAAAAAGAAACTCGCAAATAAATGTAGCACAGCGCTCTGAATCAGTTACATGGAACCCACAGCAGCAATGATGAATAACCCAACACCCCAAACTACTTCAGTCTACTTGACCTTGAGATGCACGTGTGATAAAATAAACTGAAACCAATACTATACATGATAAAAGGAGCTTACCCTTCTTTTTGAAGTACTTAATGACAGATTTAAGAGTGGTCGAGATGAACACCATTGTGACGGGTGATCGATCCCCTGAGAGATGTGCGCATAAGGATGTATTAGTCCACCATCGGAGCGAGTGAGTGTAAGGAAGAGAAAGGGGAGAAAAACCCACCACTACCCATACGACACTCTCTCTTTACTCATTTTACGCTGACTGGCACAGCATGCAACACTCCCCCTCCTCTTCTACCTCTCTCTCTCTTTCTCTATCACTCTCTCTCACACACATTTGCCCACCCCAGAGGATATTCAGTTGCTGTTTGAGTTATACTCTCTCTCTCTCTGCATCCTCCTTCCTCTGCTCATCAATTGTGTGTCTCTCCTCCCTTCGTGTCTTTAGCAGTAGTGCATGTCTCTCTGTCGCATTGCATAGGTTTAAGTCTCTCTCACCTTGCCTTTACTGCTGTGGAGGTATAACCAACTTGGATCCGTGCCATACACTATGGATCACTGACAATCAGCCTATTGTGTATCTCTACACCACTGCAGCCCCTGCCACGCCTCCTTTCGCTCTGTCCTTTTTCTTTTGAGCTGGGGGGCCCAAGACGAGTTTGAAAAGGATCCTAGGGCATTCAGCGGAGATTAAGGTGGTGGTCACCCACCCAGCTCCTATTTAGGGGCTCATTGCTGCAGTATTTCATTAGTGTTGAAGCAAGTGTAAGTTTCTTTCTCCTCCTTGCTCCATTTTTTTTCTTTCTAATGAACCGTGAACGGCCACTCAGCATTTTCACACGTGAGGTTGGAAAGAACTGCATTTGGATTCAGTGCACATGACTCACAGCTGTGGGTTTGCGATATCACTGTATGCCTTTGACATACAGTGAACCTTTGGGACAGAAAAGACATATTAAGTATTCAGACCTTCAAGTTGGATTTCTTGAGCAAAGGACACTTGGTATTTACCAAGCATGGCGTGCCAATCAGTATATTAGAGCTCTCTGTTCATCATAGCACACTGATGACACACAGATGGCCATGATGCACTGACACTGATCCAACGCGGCTACCATCATATAGAGCGTGACGACCACTCAGTGGCACAGCAAATGTCTCTCCCAGTTTTTGGGCTACAAAAATCTAAAGTATGCAGTAACAGTTTATCAGAACGATTTTACAACCGTGGTAAAAATGTTAATTGCCCTTTTCCAACTAATAAACTGATTTGGTAGTTTTCCCCTATGTCAAATTCCAATTTACTGGAATTTGACACCAATTTACTTTATTTTGGGTGAATATAAATAAATATTTGCAACATTTCAAAATTGCAGCTTTTTGTATTTTTGATGTTGATAAGATAGAGGCAGATCTAAATACAAGCTTGTGGACTGTAAGAAAGGGTTGTGGTTTAAGCAGGCTTAATGATTAGAGAAGTCTGGCATATATCACCTGGGAGAAGTCTGTTGTTTCACCAGATGTTCAGGTTATGACATTCTGCTAAAAAATTATGAGGCATCGATGCACAGATGAATTAACATCAATTTAATTTTTAAACAGAACTCAATTTCGCACACTAATATTTGCGGCATCTTTCAAGTCTTCTTACGCAAAATATTATCTCACAATATCTGTCTCTGCAAAGATTCTCTTAAATAGTCAGCTATGTCTTAAGTGAACGTAAACAGTGAAGAAAGAAATTGCATTTGTATCATTATATTGGATTTGTGCTTCCAGTCTTAAAGAGACAGCAACCTATATCTGCTGCTCTCTGTCATTGATGTAAGTAACAAACACGACACAACTTAAACAAAGATTAATCTATATTTAATTTATACAGTGAACAACGTGCAGTGTTGTATTATTTAAATAATACATATTTAGTGTAGTATTTAAATAGTAATAAAAAAATCTAAATCTATGACTCAAAACATGCAATGTGATTTGAACAATGAGATTTGTGATTCATTGTACCCCTACTCTCTTGACTTGTTTTTGAGTTATTCAGGCTAGTTAAATTCATTTTGGGCTACCAAAATCTGAAGAATGCCTGTCCTGAAGGGCTACCAGTGATTGAAAAATTTTGCAAGCCCTGATATAGCACCAATATTTAAAAAACAAACAAACAAAAACAACAAACATTTTGGTTCCTTACACTGTAGCTACTGCTTCTAGATCTGCTTTACTTGTTTTTTTTCCTGCCTGATGTTGTGTATTCTGTTGGCTTACCCTGGCTCAGCTAAAGGGCACCCTCATAATGAGATTGGGGTACAGCCCCTTTAAATGCTAAAAAAACTTTCTGCCTGACTGATCCTATTGTGTTTAGTGGTTTCCAGCACTACCAGTCCTGAAACACACATACTCATATACACACACAAACTGTAGCACTCCTCCTCCCCATGTCCCAGACAAGACATTAACTGAAGAAGACAAACTTGTCCGTGTAAAGCAGCTGGAGGGCCATCATAAATGCCCATTAAGCACTAGCCTGAGGAGATGAACAACAGCTAAATGAATTTATCTCACATAACGCAATATTGTTTTTCACTCGCTGTATACCCAAAGAACATATGGCAAATTGCATACCTATAGAAGAAACAACTCTTAATGACTTGCATCGATATACAAACCATGGTCCAGTTGGGATTTTAATGCTGCATTCGTGCTGATACAATAGAAATGAATAGGACCATAATGAGTCAGAATGGGGATTGTGAACAAAACTCCAGCAGTGTGTGGACTCCCTCAAAGACGGCTATTGTGTGTCGCTGTGTGAAAATGCCAGACAGACAGAAAAACGTAGTATACCACAAAAGACAGGAAGGAAAAGGAAGAAAGCACTTGAACTTTAATGGGGAATGGGTTTGTAGACAGGCTTTGCTCTGTATGTATAATATATAAGCTTCAAAAAACTAGTTCAAATGTGCGTAATTCTGGCTACCAAAGTGGTAGTCCTGGCTACCAAATGGTTCCCAAATAACAGATAGGAAAAACACAATTTTACATATTGGTGCATGCTATTTAAAATCCATTTGCTGCATGATACTTTTGCATGTGTTTTTTGCAATAAAGATCAGCCGAGTCAGAAAGTCTTCATTAGCAATAACTATTAAATCTTGAATCAGAATTTTCCATCTCCATGTTTATTCCGCTTTCCTCTGATTAAACAGCCTTAACAATTGCAAATAATATTCATATATTCATAAGAGAGATAATAGTAGCTGAAAAGGTTAGCATGTTCTATCACCTTTAATCAAAGCAGTCATCACATTGACTAAGTTCCCTTCATAGTGAGAAAAAACATGGCTGATTAGAGAGAATCCAAAAAAGAGTCCCCTAGCAACAGTAGAGGAAAGAGAGGGTACTTCAGTGAGTGAGCGAGTCACGTGAGGCCTGCCCACACCTGCACAACAGCCCTTATCATTCGTCCTGCATGCTACGGTTCACACAATGGACCCACTCAGTCCAGTGTCTGCAGTCACCAGGTTAACAACCTCTGCCCACATATTGCTGGTGAAAACAAACATGCAGGACAACTGGACAGAATTACAAGTATAAATCAGAGCAGTCAATATGTACTGATCACAATGTAAAAATGCCACTTGCAGAACACATTGTTATCCAGATGCTTCCTGAAACCGGTTTTAAGAATGAGATATCACTGCATGATGTTATCTAGTGCCATGTTACGATGCACAGATGGACATAATTGAAAAAAAAAAAAGGAAAGAAAACATAATTCCCACTGGTTATAAGCAACTGACAGACTAGTGAGCATTAATGATACTGCACCTCAGTCATGTGGTTTATTTAGATGTGTACTATTACATATATAAACATTCTTCAAGATACATTTACTTGACTTAAGATGTGACTTAAGATATTAGGTCTTGCTTTTTAAATTAAGTATTGTCAGTGGGGTCAGAAAAATAATCTTGTTTTCCCTTTGAATTAAGTTTATTTTTCCAACCTCAGTTTCAAGCATAAACTCATGATAGACTTTTCAGAAAACAAAACTTAATATAATTTTGTTTCTAAATTTATCTTAAATGTGAATGTATTTTGATTTAAGTATATTCAGACATTTCTAATGGAAAGCAAGACAAAGTAAGTAAGAAAGACTCTTTTGGGCAGTATAGGGACAAGAATAGCTAAGTTGTGGGTAGGCCCTTTTATCCTAAACCGTAAGCAACTGTCTTGTTGCTTAAAAATTGCCCATGCACAATTAAACAATGGATTACAGCTGTC
The DNA here is from genome assembly GCA_032359235.1 of Enteromius mattozi. Taxonomy (NCBI): domain Eukaryota; kingdom Metazoa; phylum Chordata; class Actinopteri; order Cypriniformes; family Cyprinidae; genus Enteromius; species Enteromius mattozi. The sequence goes on from JAUMHE010053714.1 coordinate 12,631, forward strand.
GCGATTAAAATGAATGAAGTGTCTATTCGAGGAATTACATTTTGATTTGCTCACACTGCATCAGATTGCTTTTTACGCATTGAGCCTTATGACCAATGACACACGTTTCCGTTAAGCTTAGGAATGCAACAGCCAATCAGAGAACAGACAACAGCTAAAGTCTGTCTGCACTGGACGCGACAAAGCGACTGTTGAAAATCATTTGAATCAATCAATACATCATAAATAGAAGGCACTATTAATTTTCTGTCGGGAATTTGTTGCGCCGTGTTGCATCCAGTATAGCCAGCAGAATAGGTTTTATTGTATTTGGTCACATCACGTCACTCGCGTACGATGTAGACATGGTGTGAGATTAGCCAGCACTGGAAAATGGAAGTTTTTAGTAACTTGTGCTAGCCTAGACTAATGCTTTAGACTAACCCATGTTTGTCTGTGAAACAAGTGCAAGAATATATGAGCTGTTTTCTCAAAATGCAGACACAAAATACAAAAAGTATTTTTTAAATTTATTCTATTAATCAATGTTAATCATTATCGCAATATTAAGAGCTATATAAGAGCATGATTATTTTATTGCAGCCATGTTAGCTCCTGTTTTTAAATGTGTAATTCAGATACGATTTTAAACAAAATTGTAATTGGCAGCAGTTTAAAGTATTCTGATTGATTGTTTGAAGTATTTGGTAAAGTGTAAGTATATGACATTTAAGAGATTAGGGGAATTATTAAAATTGCATGCACAAATGTAAAAATTGCTCCTTAATGGAAATGTTTATTTCTGACCCTGCTAGCAACACCCTTGCAATCACTCAAAGCATCTTAGTAACTGCATAGCAGTGCTCTGAAAACCACTCAGAACACCTTAGCAAGTGCCATAGTAAGCAGTAGCACTCAGGTAAATCAAGTGGTTTTTGCTATTTAAAGTGCATTCTTCTCAGAAAGGCTTTTACAGTACATTTAAATGTATTATTTCACCTATAAACTGTAAAATAGCTGTTATATTTAAACTTGTGGTGAACATTGAAGTTGCTACATTGCTTCATAAACAGCCTGTAGTTAGGCTACTGGACTATATTAGGTGGTATAAAAAGTGATTATTATCATTAATAAATTTCCACCATTTTATGAATGCAATAATTCTCTTAAGGCAGTGTAACAAACAGTCTCTTTTAACTTATTGCTTTATTACTGGGTGGGTGACTATTTATGACCATCAAAATAAAGGCAATAATACAATACTGTGGACTAGAATTCATGATAATTACTAAGTAGGCATACCAATAAAATCACATCATTAAAAAGATTGTATGGTAAGAGCTTGCATGGACATGAAATAACCAGAGAATCTGAGTCTGTATAAGGCTGGAGCCCTTTCTCTGCTTATTACACACAACAAAAGCCCTTGTGCCTGACTCTTGCATGACCTGGTTATGGTTACTAGGGTAGCTGTGTTTGAATTTGATGATAAAATCCATCAAGGGCTCTACATCTTGGCTCAATTCTAAATCAACAAGACCCACACACAATATTTCCTGAGTGAAGCATGTGAAGAGGAACTGCTGATTTTCAAGGGCACTTGATGTGCAAATGCTTCTTAGTTTCAACTGAAAGCAGTATGTGAACTGACTTCCAGATTCAAACATTTGCTGTGTTGGTCAAAGAAGACGATGTTATGTGTCATCTACTGAAGCAAAGACGGTTTCTGTGATCATTTGATAGCAAGAAGGTCAGCTTCACCTCAGCCACTGCAGAGCCACAGGTTCAGCTCTAGCTGTAAGCCAGAGACATCAGGACATTGGCTCAGAAGGTGAAGAAAGCTCTTGTGTCAGCACAAAGCAAACCAGCTCTAATAAAAGCCTAACTACACACATAAAATGCATACAAACACATTCATCTGTATTCAAGAAATACAGACTGGTTATTACTTCACATTTTTGTAAATTGGATAAACACAAACAAAACTGCAGTAACTTAATTGTATGTATATGTTATGATCCCTTGATAGATATCACTCACATTTTAAATTACTTTTGCTATTTTAGCACAATTGTATTATGTGTCCTTACCGGTATTGGAATATTCATTACTTTAGTCAGACGCTGAATTTTCTTTTTATAATTCACAAATGAACAATATCTCTCCCTTTCCCTGGAGTCAGGAGGAACAGACATTCAGATTTCTAAGTGCAGAGCATTAAAATATCACTCGAGTCCCACCCAGACACAGGTCTGATAAATAATACAGCAGCTAGCCACTCTACTGTGTCTGCTCAGACATATGTGGCATATTGATCTGTAACATGTCTGTCCCGGCATCGGCTTCAAAGTGTGCCAATATCTGTGTCAGAAAACTGGGCCAGTTCCAGCACAATGAGAAATACGATCCCCTATAGCATCTCCTGAGCTCATACTGGGATTTGGGATGGTATTTTTACAACCTGGCATAAAGAGCCTTTCTTCTCATCTTATCGAGTAATAATTATGGTTATGTTAATGTTTGTTTTACAAAATTGCTATATGTATTGCATAAATACGTTTTGTAGTGGAAAATTTGTATGTGTCATAAAAGAGTTGTAGATACCATGTGTGCAGACATGAAAGACAACTGTGTTTGGACTTATTCCCAGGCATCCCAGACTGATCTACATTTTGATATCAGCTGTTTTCAACACTGATAATAATAACAATTTATCTTGAGGAAAAAGTCAGAATATTAGAATGATTTCTGAAAGATCATGTGGCACAGATGACTGAAGTAATGGCTGCTGAAATTAAGCTTTCTATCAAAGGAATAAATGACATTTAAAAATTGCTTTAAATACAAAACTGGCATTTTAAATTGTAATAATATTTAACAATGTTTTGATCAAATAAATGCAGCCTTGGTAAGCCAAATAGATTTTTAAAAAGTTTAAAAAATTTTGGGCAGAATGTTAATTATTTATTTATATATATGTATATGTATGTATATATATATATATATATATATATATATTTTTTTTTTTTTTTTTTTTTAAATATATGTAAGAGAGCAGCGTGAATAATCTGCTAAACTTCTCCATTTGTGTTCCACAGAAAAAAAGTAAGTCTTACATTTTTGGCACAACATGAGGGCGAGTAAATGATGATAGAATTTTTATTGAGGTCTGAGTCGTCTTAGATTCCTTCAGAAAACAATATTTAACATTTAAACAAAAAATGAGTAATGAATCTGCAATGTAAAAGAATGGTGCCATCTTGTGGCACTACATAGTATCTCAGCATTTCATAAACTGACACTGGGGAGGGGAAGGGAGGGTCTCTTGGGAACTTAATGACAAAAACATCATAACGCTAGGAAGTGCAGGTCAGTGCTCCATTGTAGTGACATTCATAGAGAAATAGGTGTGCATGTTTGTGAGTGCGAGATGTGTGTGTGCTTCCCTGAGCAGCTGTGTGTAGCACAAAGCCTATTTGAAAGTTATTACATTAATTAGACCGCATTAGAAGTGTTTACCACACCGTATGGACTGTAGGCCACCAAGTATGTGCTACTGTCCTACATGTCTGAGTAGAAGCTGAATCCAAATGACTGCATACAAACACAATTACGAACCATTATTATATTAGGACAGATGATTTTATAATAAATATTTACAATCATATTTGGTATAGTTTTTCTTGCTTTGCTGACAGTAGCACTTGTACAGTGTGAAAGTTTGTGTGAAACCTTAAAATTATGTTCTCAAATATGATTTAAGAATTATCCAAAGAGAAACAAGAAGTGAATTTTGATGCGAGTGGACTGTAGGCCAATATGTTTTTTTTTTTTTCAGAGACATCTGTCTGCACATCTGATGTAAGTGAAGGGAGCAGCTTGCCTGGTGGATGAGATGAGATTTTAACACAGCCCTAAGAAATCAGCTATGTCATCTGCCAAGAACTTGAGGCTTAGTCAACATAGCACACTCTGAAATCTTTCAATGTAAGGCCCAAACTTTGCTCTAAACAAGCGCCTGCGTATGAAAAAGGATTAAAACTACATGCAATAAGTACACATATTTAGTTCTGGATTTAACTTCAGATGCAGTGGGTTTAATCTGAGCAAACTGGCCCAGTGGCTTCTGGAAAATCTGATTTGTTTATGACAACATATTACGACTACAGAAGAACTTTGAAAATTAATTTTTTACAGTTTGCAAATACAAAAAAATGGCAATATCACATGACAAAATTACTCAAATTAAAACTGAATACATAATAGTATATCTAATTTAAATAAAACTGTCCTGATTCATAAACATATCTTTCTTTTGAGTAAGATTGCATTTACTTTTCTGGTGCTTTTTTATGTTTTTTAATTTTTTTCTTTAACATTTTAATCAAAATACTTACTTTTCTATTTCACAGAAGAAAGTAAGTCTTGTTTGGAATGGCATTAGAGGAGCTATGACAAATTTTAAGTTTGCTATGAAATATCCTTTAAAGACAGCTAAAACCTGAATTGAAGAACATCTCTTTGAACATTCCTGTATTCTCTTTATGGAGCAGATTATCAAGAAATCTCTCTTTAGTTCAGACACTTGCTGCTATTGTGTATCTCCGCACTAGACTTGTCATGGCCTGTCTTGTTCCAGACTTCAAACTGGGCAACGCATTAAACTATACTTTAATCATCGCTCTTCTGCTTTTCGCCACCAAAAACTTGTCAAAACCCATCAAGGGTCTATCTCTGAAGTTTTAACACCTGCTAATACCATAAGCCATTATTTATTATGCCAACAGAAAATATAAAGTGAGAGAATTAATTTATCATTGAACACCAGCTTTTTCACTTCTTTTACAAAACAAATGTTCTTCTGATGAACAAGAGCAAACTAGATTTGTAGCGCTACCTTTCCAGTCTTGGCTGGATCGACTGAAGGTGTAGTTGGGGTGGCCCTGCAGTGGGACGCCCTTTCGAGCTGGTGGTCCTGCCCAGGGTTTGGGCGCCCATAGTGCATCTTGCTGCTGATGTATTTTGGAGGTGAGGAGTCTGCGGCGAAGGCTGCCCTCCGTCTTGGGCTGGAGGTGAAGTTTGCGAGTATAAAGAGGAAGAAGTTCATCTTCGTCCTCATAGTAGGTCCTATTCCAGCATTTCCCAGCTGGTTCGGTAGCGAGGCAGTCTACGTATGCAATCATCCTGTGCTTGACAGAAGTATCTCAACTTCAGTCCAGGTTGGAACATTTAACTACAGTTTCCCAAATCCACCATTTTCCTTTTTATCTCCACAGAGCCAAGACAAGTAGGCTTCCAAAGAAACCCCCACAAACATTAGATACCAGCCAGAGTTGAAGAATATTCTACAAGAGAAAATCTGGGTTCTCCATAGACAAAAAGGTAAAACAAGAATCAGTGAAAACACATCTAGTATGTTGTTTTCCTCTCACTAACTACCTAAAGACTGAGGGAATATGCAAGTTAGCCTGCTTGTCTAATCTGTAAACCAGGATTATCCCTTCACATCCAAGTGCTGCTGAAGGCAGGCTTTGCACTGCAGATGGTCACCTGGAAAAAGGTGAATAATAACACTGAACTAAAGGTGGTACATGCTAAATGCTAACAAAAAATTAGAAATATGGCTGAGCAAGTAAGAAGAGTTTTAACACTGCAGAAAATGTTTAAAATGGGACAGTGTCCAAGACAATATTTTACACAAAGCATTTGCATATGCAGTCTTATTTTGTTTTATTGTTAATTCTATTAACCCTTTTTGTCTTTTTTTTTTTTTTAAATCCATAAAATCAAGTTTAATTGTTTGATGGAGGTTGGTATAAAAAGTATAAATGTATTTAATTTAAAAAAATGAATGAATTTTGAAAAAGATATTTTTGAAAACAGTCTCACTAAGTAAAATTAAAAACTGGGTATGTTGTAACTACAGCACTTTTTGTGCTACAGTATGTAATTTACATGATTTAGGGATAAATTGTAGATTTCAAAACAACTTTAACTTGCAACATATAAATGTGAAAAAAAGACAAAAACCTATGGGCCAAATTTTCTAAACAGGGCAAATTAGAGTCAGAGCGCAATTCCATAAAAGCGCAGATGGGGAAAAATTCTGTGTGTGATAATGTGCACATTAAAGTACACAGACACAGCCAGATCATTTCCATAATGACCAGCGCCATCTATCAAGAGAACCGCAAATTACTGCCTGCTTTGAGCCATGCTTAAAATGGCGCAAATGCTAGTAATTTGACGAGTGCAAATGCTAGTAAATCATGTTGCGTGATTTACTTTAACACTCTCCTTCTGTAAATTTTGCATTTAAAAGGGAAACTCCTACAAATGAATATTCGCAAAAATAACTGCCCATGCTTTTTTTGGTGCTAATTCTTCACTGTGCATCTTTAGGAAATCCTGACAGTACTATTTTAACACCAAAAGATGGTAAAGAAGTGCAAACTGTTTCTGGCTTTAGAGCAAAGTTTAAGATAAAGTAGGCAAAAAGTGTTAAAATCGGGCCACAGTGTTACAAACATATTTTCTTAAACCATCTTGAGTCACTTACACAGCTGTTTGTGACCATAAGAAGAGTAGAAGCTATGAGAATCGGAGAGGGAGAGACATATGATATGACCAACAGATAGTAGGACAGAAAGAGTATTGTACTTGGTTATCTCCAGCAAATGTAACTGTCTAAGTCCAGATAATGTGTTGGGCCTCAGGATGGGTGACATAAATCTGGGGCTGGAAAGAGATCCCTTACCAAATCGATGAACAACACACTCCTGAATTGTATTTCAGCACATTATGTTTTTATAGACAAGCTGGTTATAATATAATCGTTCATTTCATCGTGATCAGATCTGATTAAACTCAATCTAATCCAAACCCTTGAGCTCAATTCTTTGGATGACCGCCAATGGCGGGAACTGGACCAGATGAGAATTCCAGCAACCAGAAGCTGTCCTGCCAAGAGCTTAAACTTACATACAACCACCCTGGCCCAAAGAGAGCTTTTCACAGAAATACTATCACGAGCATATAAATCTAGGCTTATCATTTAACATGCCTGGCAGCAAGTGTTGAATCTATGTCCGTTCTATGCTCTGTGTTAACCTAAATGAGTTGAAGTTTACACAGCAACATGGCCACTTTGAGAGTTTATCATTGAGCAGAAAATTCAGATTTCTATTCTCCTTCCCAGAAACATCTTTTGTTGCAAGCAGTAAAGTATGTGTTCATGTGGTCATTGCTCACTGGTCTGCAAAGCATCTGGATCCACTTAATTGAATGAGCAGTAATGCATTTGTGGAGATGCAGTGCAAATTTGTTAAGCTAAGAGACTACAATCCTTTTGTGATCGAAGAAATACGAAACAGCATTTTTTGAGTTCAAACCAAATTAGAAACCTAATAGAATCCCACTTTCTTCTAAATTTCTTTTTCTTCCTACAGAAGAAAATAAATTTAGATTAAATCCTCCACCGAATCACACAAACCAGTGGCTCTGAATAGAGACTGTGCGCCCCCACTAGGTGCAAGTCTGCACCGCCCGAGTCCCTGCTTGCTTGGGCGCACAAAATACAAGGTTGGAGGGTTTCAACAAAAGTTGCTATGGAGTCCCTGTAATTCGGCCAGAAGCACCTGCTGGAGCAGACAGTTTGCTTGACTCTGCGTGCACAGCTCTATTGTTGTGTCCATTTGGATAATTTCTCTCCTTTGTCATTTTTGACTCAGTGGACATGACCTCGATCAGATGGAGCTGTTGTGTGGGACGTTGCTGGCATTTAATATCATGAACAAGTGCATGAACGTTAGAGAGAAGATCTGCATATGGACTGTACCTGTGTATAAACACTGCTCAAAAAAATAAAGGGAACACTTAAACAACACAATGTAACTCCAAGTCAATCACACTTCTGTGAAATCAA
>JAUMHE010054094.1:0-20465 GCA_032359235.1 Enteromius mattozi
ATTTGATAATGTTCAGTGCTTTGCTACAATCTGTATTGTTAAAAGCGCTATATAAATAAAAGTGATTGATTGATTTTAGAAAATCTGATTATCTTTCTGTTGCAGGCTGCTGAAAAAGATAACTGGCTTAATGAGTCAGTCCAGAGATAAATATAAAGCAATATAATAACTGCTATGTGAAGGCTTTTCCCATGGGCAGTTTCACAATTGGAAATCTGTTCCACCTCCAAGCCCCACATCTTCCCTGCCATGCTTTCTTTCAATTACACACCTGCAGCATGAGGTGGTCACAAATCTCTCCAGTCTGTGTTTTTACAGGCCAATCTTCAGAACTGCTTGTAGCCTGTTCTACAATAAAAGCCTTTGTAGGAGAAGATTAGACACTCTGGCTGACCAACACTTTAAATTCACTTTTTCTGGTCCCCTCCTGTTATCATTGCATATCTCTGTGGTTTTGTATTGTGTGCTTAGATGCACAATAAAACACTGAAAAGTATCAAAAATAGTTTCCCCCCTCAAAATGTCTGCAGACATGTGCACAAGCTGTGCACTGGCACTAAATATGCCACCAGAATGGTGATAAACGTGTTTAGACAAAACCAGGGTAAAGGGCAAAACGTTTTCCTGAATGGAACGAGCGTTTTAATTGGATGAACATTTCTTAGTCACCTTCCACAGGATATATAAATAAATACATTTAAACTACTTAAAGGAATAGTTCACTCAAAAATGAAAATTCTGTCATCATGTAGTAGCTCCAAAATCTGTATGAACAGAACACAAAAGAAGATATTTTGAAGAACGTTTGTATCCAGGCTGTTTTGGGTCACCATTGACATCCATATTAGGAAAAAAATACTATGGAAGTCAATGGTGACCCAAAACAGCCTGGATACAAACGTTCTTCAAAATTTCTTCCAACAAACAACAAAGAAATTCATACAGAATTGAAACTACTTGAGGGTGATTAAATGATGACAGAATTTTCATTTTTGGGGAACTATCCCTTTAACTTTAATGATTTCTATTGGGAAGAGACTTTCAACCAGCATTTTATATATCAGTTTAACACATTTTACAAAAACCAGGAAACTGTCATTAATTGTGCAACTGAAATCTTCAGCAGCTTGTGTTCGCACACTTGACCAAAACCGTGATACGTGCAGACACAATCCAGTCTTAAAACAAAAATGTTGAAAATTGGTCTAGTGTCAGTACATGGCTGATCCAGCACGTTTTGAGCTCTCAACTAGAAATTGAGCCAATCTGTGTGCACTGCTGTGGGTGAAAAATACATTTGCTTTGAAAAAGCATAACAGTGGCAGATGCAGAAAAAATTGGGTAGTAGAACAGTAAAAAAGGAAAAAGGAAGTAGAACAGTAATCAATGTAATGTGTTAGGCCTTGTGTGTCTTTTTTATTTGAGGAAATAAGCTGAGAATCTTTAAAAGCAATCTTTAAAAACCCATTTAAATCCCACTAAAAGCCACTGTGGAGCACCATGCACACCCTAATGCTTTTTAAACAACCTGGTTTGTGATACGCATATAGTTTTATAATTAATGCGTTCAGTTATTCCATACATGTCAATATTTGTGGACAAGTCTGGACACACATACACACAAAACATTATATATAGATATAAATGTATCCAGTTCTACTAAAAAAAGCATAATGTTAGCAATTCCAAAATCCTGGATTTGACTCCTAGTGAAGTGCTAAAATATTTTGCATGCACTGTCAGTTCCTTTGGATAAGCGGGTCTGGCGAATGAATAAAAGTTGAGAAAAGTGCATCAGTGTGGAGGATGAGATCTGTAGGATTTTTGTTGATTCAGTGGTCAGATGCAGACAGCTTTAATGTCATTTATTTCCGGTATGACCAGCTCACAGCTAACAAAATCTTACAATTAATGAAGTTAGCAAAGAGGAATCAAAAGAACTGCAAGTGTTGCTTCAGATATATAACAAACTAGAAGAAAAGCTGAAAAACCAGCTACTGTTCACTCTGGGGAATGCTAAACTTGTAGTTTGTGATAGTCAGAGAACTGTGGACAGAGGGAAAACATCGATCTCTTCTTGTCTCACACAACTCCATTTTCTCATAATGATTTCTTACTAGCCCGTGGCACTTCAAACACAGCAATGATATGACAAGCGATGCACAACCTCCTTTTGTGTTTATAAAGTTTTGTATAAAAAGTGTATTTCTGTGGTATTTCCACTTATATTGGTTTCTTTGTATGTCCTTTCACCTGTCATTAATAGCAAACAGATTGCCGCCTGGGGACTTTATTACTTGCTGAATCAATGTACAAATGAATCTAGTGAGTGAACAACATAGGGTTAATCACCGAGTTGAATGACGCCTCAAAATCTGGACATCTGACTTTTTTTGCTGTACAAACAGGGTGTGTGAATACAATCCTGGTGGCTGTGGAAAAACCTGAGGTGTGGGGCAGGTTCTCAGGGCACCACAAGGTGCTTTGATTCACCACCGCAGGGGAGCCACAGCACGATCCTAAACGCAATGACACATGACTTTGTGCCTGACGCTTTGGACAGGTGCACGCTGGGTGATTTATGCCTGCGTCATCTCCCAGGTCCCCAGGAGCAAATATCGACTGTTTTTTCTTCCTTCTCAGCTGAAGGCAAATGGGAGGCAGCAATTTCTTTATTTTGGGAGCCAGTACAAATGGAACCTGCAAAGATGCAAACACTCCTGACAGGGAGCATTTTTCTCCAACCAAATGCCTGCTCTCAGAAAAAGTTTAATAGGTTACTATATTGATTTGTTATTCCTCTACAGGCTTTTGTGTGCAGGTTGAACATTCTCACACGGCAGGTGCTCTCAGATTCTGTTTCGGGTCATTCTTTTGGGAATGCCTACGTTTGCATAGCGAGATTGATGGCCTACTGGGATAATATCAGCACCGACCACCTGCCTTGCTACACAGCAGTGCTAATTTGATCATATTTTTAATGGATTGCATGTCACTGTGTGGCAATGCTCACATGGCTTGTGAGATTTCGATAATTTGTCTTTTTGTCTTTATACATTTGCTCATTAGACATTAGATAAAGGTGAAAAATGACATTGTACCACTTTTAAGAGAATGAAAATGAAAATTATGTCATCATTTACTAACTCTCCTGTTGGTTCAAACCTGATGTTTTCATTTCCTCTGTGGGACAAAACTTATGCTAAATGTCCTGGTAAGAGTCTTTAAAGCAACAGCAAAAGTATTGTAAAAAGTTGACGTCCATACTAAAATGATATCAGAATATGCCGTGTTGGACAATAATTTTCTTTACGCAATAAAAACAAAAATTACAATTTAACTACCATTTTTCTCCCATGACTTACTCTCTAAAATGGAGGAAGACGTATCACAACGTAATCATATCTTCCTCTAGGCACAAACAGTCGCAGATAATGTACATGCGCGCTTTCACCCGGATGTAAACAAGGCTGATTACGTCAAATACGTTAAAGCGTGCGTATGTGCTGGATTGTGATACACTCGAAAAAGGCGGAAGACGTAAGTCATGGGAGGAGAGCGATAGAGTTAGATTATGTTACTTTTATTTTCTTTGCACAAAAAAAGTATTCTCGTAGCGCGGCAAAACTGAAGTTGATCCACTGATGTCACATGGACCGTTTTACCGATGTTTTTAGTACGTTTCTGGATCTGGATCATTGAATAATTAATGACAGAATTTTTATCTTTGGGTGAACTAACCCTTTAACTAGCAATCATTAGAGTATTAGTAGACTGTCTGCTTAATAACTTCTAATGCTTTATTTTGATGGGCCAACAACATAAAACATACTGACTATCAAAAACTTTTCAAGTATATGTCAACTTATTATAAACCATCATCTTAACAATCTACTCTAAGAGTTAGTAGACAAGCAATTGCAAATAAAGGACTTTGCGTAGTTGCCATGTACTGTAATTACAGAGTTACTTATAGTTAATACAATGTCTAAAGTGGACTATAAAAATAAAGTCTAACCCATTTCATAAACACAAGATGCAATATCAGGCAAGATAGCGATGTCTGATTTTTGAATGAATCATTCTTATGAGCCTATTCATTTTTATAAACTTGAAGTAGTTGATGAATCACAGTGAAAAATCATTAGTGTATTGGACTGATTTGATTGCAGCTACAGTATTCGTGAGTCAACAACTTTAATTCATTAATGGGTTCATGAATTGAGAAATCAAATTTCCCTTGGTTGTTTGACATATAAGAAGTCATTGTTTTACAAAAACATCCTGTAAGTTTCAGAACGCAAAACTTTCTCGCTAATCTAAAAACAGCTTAAATTGAAGCCAATCTGCCTAAACAACTCATTTTAGAATGAGCCACTTTAATAGTGTGGCTAATCACCGCCTCCGAAGAAGAAGATCAACACCTGGTTCCACATCATTGCCTGTTTAGCCCCGCCCACTGATTCCCACCTATAAATAACAAGAGAGGCAAACACATATTTACAATAAATCCAACCGATAAAGATGCTACGAATACAAGTTGTGGAAAAACACCAATTCCTAGTGGGCGATTTTTATAAACATTTTTACAAACCAGGTTTCCATTTGGGTCCATTATTTCCCAAAAGGAAAGCATATGAGGGTGAGCAAATGCTGACCAAATTTTCTAAACTATTCATTTAACTTGTATCGTGACTATTGAATTTTGCAATTATAGAGCCAGTTTAATATGATAAAGATTTCAATTTAAAGCCATCCTCCTCACACACGCTCTCCTCTGTGGAATGTTTCCTGTGTCCTCTTACAGACAAGTGGTCCTCTGTTCCATCACATAATTGCATTAGGTATTATCAGACACAGATACAAGAGCTCGCTGGAGCGTAGCAGGCAACTGCAGCTCAGGGGGGCAGTCTGAGGCATGGCCTGCATTGACATCACCCTCCCTCAAGGAAGTAATAGACTGTGGATTATGCATTATTGAATAATAAGGAAGAGAGAGGAGCCAAGGCTGATTCAATTTCTCCTATAAATATTTTAGTTTTCATTCACCTCTCACCAGATTGGCCCTTTCTCTCCTCTTTTCAGCCACTTAATATCTTAGTCTGGTCACAGATGGCTGCTGGGGTGGCTTGTATAGATCGTGTGGTGTTGGCAAAGGTCCTGGATATGAGAGCATCTGTTGGGAGGATGAGCCTCTGACATGTGGATCCTGTGGTGGAGAGCAATAGTAGCACTATGTGTGGAGCTCAGTCAGATTTAAATTCAAAGCCTGTGTCAAGATGTTATATGTACAGACATGAGAGGCCAGGTTTTGTCATGTGCATTATAGATGAAGTTTGAAAATACAATGAATCAGCATGAGGTCTGAATAAAGTCATCCTTACTAAAATATAAAGGTGGCTAAATATTTTTGTTTTTAGTCATAAAATACCATTAATACTGTATGTGAAAATATGAACAGTGCTATTATATTGACAAAATGTTTTTTACTAAAATAATTGACTTGCATAAGTGTGACATGAGCTATTTATGACACTATTTATTAGTTAAAAACTTGGGGTGTTAACATTGTAATCAAATATACATTTTTTGTATATACGTTTTGGAAATCAGAATGAAATGAAATTATTTGATATATTATATTATATTATCTTTGGGATATTTTGGAAACTATTTATGATAGCATATATTTATATATTTTAAACTTTAAACAGATTTATAACTTTCTGTTAAACATTAGGAAAATCTCATGATTTTAATTTTTCTTGAAAAGACAAATTTTAAAAATTATCAAATTTTAAGTACAAAAAAAGTGTTGTTTTATTTAGTAAAATTGTATGTCTTTTGTAAGTCCTAAAATAGTATTAATACTGAGAGTTATGAAGATTATGTTCGTTATTATTAATAATTTCACTCAAAGACACCTGTGCATGTGGTTATAATGGGACCTGGACTCCATTTTGAAAACCAAAAAGAGTTGAGAGTGTCTAAAGAGTGTTGATGGGTATAAGATTTTGGATTAATCTCTCTCATCGGTTGAAGATGAAGAAATCATCATAAAAGAGACATGGAGACAATTATTTGTTATCTAGTGCCTCATCTTTAAAGTTGAATTAATCAGCCAAGAAACCTTTGAATCAGGCTGGCCCATTACTATGCACTTGGAGAGCACTCTTATTATAGCTGGTGGCTGTTAAATCTCTCAAACAGATTCCCCACTAAAGCTATCTACAACTTTGTTCTTCTTCCCTTTGAGCTATCTGAAGGTCAGGTTTATTTGACAAATTCCGTTTGCCCGGGAGCTTGAGAGCCCCACTTCCCCCTGTGCACCGCTTCTCTGTTGGCTTTGCGTGATTGGGTCATCTGTTTGATCCTGCATTGATATTCAAAGTACCTTTTGAAAGTGAAGCAATACGAAGCCTTCTGCAGCCACCATTTCATCCCCTTAAAGGTGAGATGCTATCAGAGCTTTCATCAGCAGCAGTCCAGCGAGGTCGACTACATGCGTTCACAGGCTCTCAAGGGAACACAGCTCTCATAAAGACAACCATTTTATAGCATTCAGACTCAGGAGGCTTTATGGAAAATAAATAGTCGGAGTTGAGGTTTGAACATGAGACTCACCGGTATTGAAAAACTGACACGAGAAAGGTAACAGTTTAATGTTTCCCCTTCGAATTGTCACCATCTTGCTTGTGTGTTAAATCTATTAATACAAAACTATAGTATTGATTTTTTGTACCTTTAATACAGAGCACTTATCGACTTTTGATCCTTTTGGGTTTTTCTCTGAGTTCAACATGGTTTAGCAATGCAAAAATATACTTTAGCATTAGAATAAATATACTGTGTTTATACAGTTAAATGTTTTTGAACAGTATGTGCTATTTAAAATCATTGTTTTCCATTTAAATGTATTTTAAAATGTAATTTATTGTTTAAAGCCGCATATTTAGCATCATTTATCCAGTTACATGATCCTTCAGAGATCATTGTAATATTCTGATTTGCTGCTTAACATAGATATCTACACATAGATGCCTCATTAGTGACTGTTTCTATGGGCTGTGATACTTAGGTCTACTGTATATCAATGTATAGATATCGTTTAGTGTCTTAACACCTCAACATATCATCACAAGCCGTGAGGTTTAGTTTGGTTTCGTCTGTGTATGTGTTTTTTTTGACTCCCGGAGCTTTGGAACATTAGTTGCCATTAACTTCCATTATATGAGTGACAGACTGCAACAGTTTGAGTTAAAAATCTTCATTTGTGTTCTACTGAAGAAACAAAGTCACCTACATCCTGGATGCCCTAGGAGTAAGCAGAAAAACATCAAATTTTCATTGACAGCCTGACTGCAAAATGGTTTGCCATCGATAGGCTTATTCTCAAATCTCAATGATATGAAAAATAAAAAAGTAGTATATTAACAAAGACAATATAGTGCGAGAGAGAACAAAAATAGCACACCACTTAAAAAAAAGGAATAAAAAGAACTCCTTTAATATTTGATGTGTAACATCATTAATGAAACATTACTTCACTAAATTGCCCAGCCAAAGCCCCCCACGTACAGATGTCTGGGTTGACAGCAACAGTCAGGCCACGAAAATCAAAACAAACGAGGAGGAGAACGAGGGAGAGACAGTGAGCGGGGCTACCACACAAACGATAAACGCTAATTAGTTCCTCTAATGGAAGAGCAAAATTTAAGCAATTACAAACCAGGAGACACGCTCATGAATAATCCTGCCAGGGCGGGAGGAAGAGAGCCCTTCAGAAGGTAAACCTCTAAAGTCTGATGCTATTCAGAGGAGGTTTCACTTTGTGGAAACAGAAATGATGCTAGTTTAAAGCGGTGAAACAATGAAGATCACTTATCAACATGGTCTCTTTCCTGCAGCATAATATAATTAGCATGAATCAGCATTTTATATACTAATTGGTTTACTAATTTGGTGATAAGTCGTGTCATTTCTGGGATAATGTAGGCCTACACTCATTGTTTCAAAACGAGTCCCTTAAGGATGATACAAGATCACAAGACATTCTATAAAGGTTTATTTTGCCCCGCTGACCGGCTAAATGTACATTATCCCTTACATATAATTATGCAAATACAGATTTTCCTATGCAAATATGTAAATTGCATATGTAAATTAAACACAAGCACAGTAACTACATAAGCACATATTTCGATAAAATCCTTTTAATGGAGAGTAATGTAGAAAATCACATCCACAATTTGCAAAGATTAGATTATCCAGTATTATCAGGCAATGGAAATGAAACCTGCTTTTATAACAGCATAAACACTATATATGATATTGTATAAACAGAAGTGGATAATTACCGCCTCTGGAACCTACATCCAAACAAAAATGCATTTTTTTTATGATTTGCAAATTATATGTGTTCTGAACATTTTCATGAGGTGATTATGAGCATGTATATGTTAAATAAACACGCCTCGGTTCAGTTGTTAGTGTTGGCTCCTCATTATGGGTGTAATGAAACAAAGTCTGCTAGTCGTGCTTCAGTGGCACACCAAGTAGAAGAGATGTGTCCGAGCCATGTTTCTGTCTGTTGTCTCTAATTAGAGCATTCATTATACAGAGACCAGAGACAGGCTTCAGATTTCTATGAAGAGGAGCAATGCATCACAGTCAAAGCACAAATAATACATGTTGGTTCAGCATTTCAACTTGTCTGCTTATGCAAAAGATGCAGTTTTCTTAAAATACAATGGGGACTGAGAGTATTAATGAAAATGGCGCTGCTTATATATTTTCTAATCACAAGTTATTTTAATAGTAAGTTATTTTAATATTATTAATACATCAATAAAATTACTATTATTAATGTCTTCAATTAATAAATAAATTAACAAATTTTACAGAGTGAATTTGGTTAGTTGATTATAAATATTATAAATATCATAATGACTATAAATATTGAATGATTTTCGGCCAAGTACATAATACACAAGTCATTTGAATGACAGAGTGGAAATTATTTCAGTGATTGACACTGTGGTAACCACAACAACATTTTGACCAAAGTAATATTAGAGCAACAAAAATTTTATTGCAGCTTTAACTAAGCCATTTTGTTTATGTTTGAAAGGCTGCTTTAAGGTTGCAGTGTCCATTTATCATAAGCATCTTTGGGCTTGTTGTTTGGGTTCTAGTTTATGGAGTTAATAAAGCAGGCAAATGAGAGGTGACAATTTTTTGTTTATTATGCGCTTGTTTTATTTATCTTTTTTTCTACCAAGATCTGGCAACACAAATAAGTCAAGACACACTGTAAATTCTTGCACCGCACATACAAAAGTCACATAAATGTAAAAATTCATTATTATTCAGTTTGGTTTCGTACACACAGTGTAGAATGTCTGTAAATGCAACTGTAACTGAACGTTTAGGGTGTTAGTTTGGTTGCTGAATGCACTTTTCCTTTTCAGATTATATCATAATATTTCTTTGTTTTACATTTTAAAATTCTAAAATTTCGTGGTTTAAACATCACTGTGGTTTGAGGGTTTTGGTTTCCCTGAACAGGAAGCTTTATTAATTTTGCAAATGAAAAACATTTCCCTTCCACCATAACATCTGCTAGTCTGCCCTTTTCTATCTTTCCTCCCACAAATCCGCTGGTCCATATCACAGGATTTTCTGGTGGCATTGAGGAAGTTTCAAAAGGTTTCAAAGACTGGAAACAGTGCAGACTGCATGACTGCTTAGGGCTTTCCATTCACACCCCATTACTTACATACCCACAGCCTTGCCTCACGCTCTGAACTGCCGCCCGTGCACTCACATTTAAGGGAACAAACTCACTCATCCAAATTATGGATTCTCTGTGTTCCTAGCAGTGGAACAAACTCCCAGCCTTCACTGTTTGTTAAGCTTAAAACCTCGCAGTATGTCACCACATCCTGAAAACAACCGACTCAACATGAAAAGGGCAGAAGTTAAGCATACTCTGGGGCTTTTTCAGATTGTCAACTTGAGTGAGCTCATTCCTAGAGAGTGTAGATGTGAAGTAAACATGAATGTGAACCCATCGTTGTAATTAAGGCCACAGAGGAGACACTGTGTGAATGAAAAAACCTGTTCACAGCACCATGACATCAATAGCAGCAATGAGCCTTTGCAAATTTATTCAGACACTCTAAGTGATAACTGATATTTTCGTAGTTTCAGCAAACTTAATGAGCATTTGTTCCTATGGATGGTGGTGCTGTCTTGCATGACACATTATTGTTATTAAAAATGCAGATTTGTATCAGTGCTAATGCTTCTACAGTATTTGTATCAGCGTTGTGTGATTTATACTGAAAATTTGGGAAAATTCATGGATAATTGCAACACTTTTGGATTAAACAATACTGTTTTTGTTGGGTTACATTATTTGTAGTGATATCTACAACTTTCTAAATAGCAAAGCTAATGGTGTTACATCCATTCTCAGTCTCACCTACCAAATCAGGCTACATTTTTATCTGCTTCTATATACTAAGATGTGTTCTATGCTAGTACATACTGTACCTATCTCTAAATTGCTCTGGAGTCCATTCATTATTATCCTCTGGAATATTTCCTGTCAAAAAAATACAACATTGTCTTGATGTGTTTTTGAGGTGTTTTTTTGGAATGCAACCAAATCAGGCCCAGTTTGTGAACACAGTAATGGCGGTCAGAAATCATGATCTATCTCAATGTCTATGTAACATGCCTGACTGCATGTGAATGAACTTTGAAATTCATTTTGTTCCAGCACAGTTCACATTTCTCCAGTAGTGCTCTTTTCCCAGCCCTAAACTTTCTACTGCTTCCAACTTCAGTTCTACATTTCCATTTAAAAATGCAAGTGGCCAATGAAGCGAGAGATAACACATCAATCATAGGCTGGCTGGGAATAAGCCTCCCCTTTCACCTGCCAACCAATGGAATGACAGCTTGCCATCACCCGGCGTCTCCTGAGAGTCTGCCTCAGCAAACCTTTCACACAGTGCGAGCCGCCCACAGGGTGACAAATCTTGCATTCCCAGAGCCCTGTGGAGTCTGGCTGATGTACTTGGTGTACCAAAACACTCTTTGTCCCCAAAATGGGATAGATGTTGGAGGGCTGAGAATCTATTCCAGGGGAAAAAAATGGCCAGTCGTTTTGCAATCTGTGTAGTTGTGGATGGAACTATTTACGCCTAAACAAAAAATAAATAAAATAAATATAAACCGCTAATGTTAATGTATATTTGTAATGTAGTTTTTGGCAATCAAGCAAGTTACTCTTACCTTCATAGAATAAAAAAATATAGAATATTTTTTGCGGTTTCCTCAATTAACTCGATTAATTAAAATAGGCAACACTTTATTTTGATGGTCCCCTACCTGTCAACTATCACTCATCAGAGTGCTAATTCTTTATTGTGATGGGTTCCCAACAGATATTCTACTGACTATAAGTAACTATAAGTGACTATAAGTCAGCTTATTCTAACCCTAATGCTACCAGTCTACTAGTACTCTACCAACACAGTTAGCAGACATGTACAATGTTACTTATAGTCAACAAAATGTGTTAAAGGGACCATGAAAATAAATAAAACCAAATAATCAACAATTCAACAAATTCAATATGTAAAAACCTTTTACATTTGTAGAAGTTTAATTCATCCATTTTTGTTGGGACTAAATGATTACTGATAATTTATATAATTAATATTCACTGAAATTAAAGTGATAGTCCACCCAAAATGAATTTGGATGGATGAATAGATACTAAAATACCTGTTTTTACGTTCCACAGAATAAAGAAAACTGTACAGGTTTGGAACAACATAAATGTGAGTAAATTACATGGTTTTCATTCATATTCTATCCTTAAATGTTCTGCTTTGCAGATGGATTTGGGAAATTAGCACCTAGAAATGCTGTTAGAAATTTTTTGAAAGGCACCAACTGGCAGGCTATCACAGAACAAATCATAATTGCTTGTTTTTGTAGTTCTCAGAAACCCCTTTTGACCTTCATACTTGTGAATATGTCATAACTGACTACATGATGTTATTTACATCTAATTAAACTACTGCGAATAAGCATGAGTTCAAAACATTTAGGTTTTCTCTCCATTCTAACAGCACTTTCACATTCACTTTGTGTTCTTGTCACTTCTTTCTTTCTTCCTTCTTTTCACAACATGGCTAATCCAGCACAACAATGTCGCTCTGAGAAAATGCAGCAGAATTTGATAATGTGATCAGAAGAATCATGGCTTTCATATTGGCTTTCCTCCCACCTCTTGCACTTTTCCAGTGTGACAAAATTAAAATGGCTGATTTACATTAATAGTCCTCACAACTTCAGCGAGTGGCCTGCTGTGCGCTCGGTGGGGTTAGCCTGCATGAAAAATCCCTTTATTAAGCTGTCACAATTTTAGCTAGAAAAATAATGTCCGGATAAAGACATAAATAAATGCAAAAACCTTGGATTTATCAGATAATTAATGCGTTCCGTACCACACACTGTGCATGAAAGCTCGAGGGGGCTGGTTCCCTCTGAGGAAGCATTATACACCTCGCTCCAGAGATTTGACTGCGTAAAACACAGCTGCATTGATGTAAAACATGATGGAGTCACATGTAATGTTCAATTTCACATATATGACCAATTATAGACCTCCTGAACCTTACACATGCATCTTTGACCTGACCTATCTGACATTTCTTTGCTGCACTGGTGATTTAAAGTAACTCTTACATGTTTTACATCATTATTGTTAACATATGTTCCCTTCGGTCCTCTCTTCCAGTGAGCTGAAAATTGTCCCTTGG
This sequence comes from Enteromius mattozi, assembly GCA_032359235.1. NCBI lineage: Eukaryota > Metazoa > Chordata > Actinopteri > Cypriniformes > Cyprinidae > Enteromius > Enteromius mattozi. The sequence goes on from JAUMHE010054094.1 coordinate 12,843, forward strand.
ACTGAAATAAAGTCAGAGAAAGCTGTGCAGAAGTAATGAGGCAGGCAGAAAGGGATCTGCCCAGAGCAATAGCGGAGAGGGGAGGAAGCTGAGTTCCCTGACAGAGCATCGTGTTCAGAGTCTGGAGAAGACTGCTGAGAATGGAGTAGATTGAGGATTAGTTTAAGGATGTGTGACTTTTCCTCTGTCTTTGATGTTTTGTTTAGTTCCCTGGGTCTAGTTAATGAACAGGGAGGTGGTGCTTCTGGGTGTCGTTGCAATGCATTGTGGGAACTCATCAGCAGTGGTGGGAGAAGGAGGATGCAGAGTTTCCATTCAGTTTTCTAAAGGGAATTTCTGGGGTCTGAAACTAATACATCTTTCTTATTACTGGAAACAGCTGATTCAATGCCTCTTACATAATCGGCGAACTACAGTATAGAGTGATTATAAGACACTGAAGACTATTGGATTAAGGCTACTGGAAATCCAGCTTTTACATCCCAGGAATAAATTACATTGTAAAATATATTAAAGGTATGTTTATAAGGCAACAGTGTACTAAAAAGTTTCATGTATAGATGACAGTTTTGTCCAACCAATCCCATTGACATAGAATTGTGAAAACAAATGCAAACACTGTATTATGCATGCCAGGGGTGCATTTCCCTTACAACGACTTACTTAAAGGGTTAGTTCACCCTAAAATCAAAACTCGGTCATTAATTACTCACCCTGTGACATGAGGGTGAGTAGTAAATGACAGAATTTTCATTTTGGGGTTAACTAACCCTTTCACTCTCAGATTAACCATCATAGTACTACTGTTTCCTAAACATGGTTTCATCATAAACACTTATTTTTGATGGGATTAATCGTTTTGACAACACTAATATATAAATGCAAACCTTTTGCCTTGTGTAAACTTGATTCACTTCTCAGGAAATACAGATGGTTTTCATTTGAGCCTGTTAGATTCTGAATTTCAAGGAACCTTCACAAGCATGACATTTTGATGAGTTTAACCTAATCCTCGCAAGGATATGGCACACATTTGTGTGGAGGGGTGAAATGAACACATCTAAGAGGGTTGCAGCATTTCCTGTGAACCACAGACTTTAGACGACTGTCACCGCTGACTGAACTGGATTCAGATTTTGCTAAGGAAACACAGCCTACCAAGGGAAAGGTATGAGATGGAAAACTAAACATTTAAAGAGTAGTTCACAAAAAAAAATAGCACCAGCATATAACTGTGTGTTGTTCACTGCAGGTAGTTCTAAGGATGGAGTCACAAGCCAGAATCCTCTCTAAACAAATTAAAATTGTGTGTTTATCCTCAATACATAACAAGAATTGGCAGATTGTTGACAGCATGAATGGCAGGTTCAACAACATCTCACTGGTTAACCATGAATTGCCATTATCGTTCCTTGAGTGCCTTGAATGACAAGGCAATATGCAAGCGCTACAATCATGGCGTTTGGTTATATGAAAGTTGTCAACTGCAATTGGCATCACCCAATTACAGCACAATAAACAAGAACTAAAACCCTTGACTGAAGTGAATTTGAGCGAACAAGCATCTAAAATGAGTCACCTTTGCTTTCAAAACACTTTGTGCACACAATAAAACACTATTGCACTATTTTAGTTTGATAAGTAGAGTTTTAGTATGTAAACTATACTAAAAGGGCTCTACTAACAAAACTAAACTTGATGTATATATCTGATGTTGTAATTTACAACTCAACTGCTGAGACTTAACTGAGCCAATAAGACAGCACTCAAGAGTCACATAAATGTTGAACTGCTGTGGCAGATTGAAATATTATCACGATAGATCAAAAGTAGAAAGCCAAGAGCTTTTAACACAGGAGGTGTAGAGTAAGGGCTTACATCTCCTGGGAGGCTTGTCATCATAGTTTGAATGCTTTTTACAAATGAACACAACTCTCATACAGTCTGGCATGATAAAGGAAACAGTCTAGAGTGAACAATGAACTATTTTAACACCTACAGCTTAGCTGTCAGTGCACATATGCTTTCATTGTGGCTGTGGTTGGGCTTTATCAAAACTCAGCAATACAATACCGATAAAACTTGTTAGAACAGATGGAATGTACGTAACAACACATTGAATACAAGGAGAACTGCAACTTGCTTTGTACAACAATGGAGCTCATTTCAGAGTTATAATAATACTGTACATCAATAGGGCATCGCTTATCAAACTCTTCAATGAATTGCACTGTTCAACCTTTACAAAAAAAAATAACGAGCTTAATCACGCTAGGGTACATCGGTAGTTATCAAACAAAACTATGAAACAGGTGAAAAAAAGTTTGTGACCCTTTGTCCCTTGAGTAAAATAATGCATTGCTTCATCTCAGAGCAATTTGCTCTCTGTCACTCAGCGGACATGCTCAAAGCTTAATGCTAAAGCCACAGAGACACAGCAGCAAAAGTAGGACAATGTCTTATCTTTTTCCCCTTTCTTTCTTATCATGGTTCCTGATTACATTTCATTACTAACTGCATTTTTAGGGGAAGTGCTTGGATTGTCATTATCACTTTTTTATCTTGCTTTTTTAATTATTCCAGAAAGTGTGATATAAGTGTGTCTCTTTGCAAAGACTGTTCTGAAGCATCTGTCCCAGGCTCAAGTGGTTAGCATTATTTATATTACATCATTTATTCATACTTTAAATTCAGTAAAAAAAATATTTTTATTCAGTTTTTGTTTTTGTAATTAGTAATTGTTGTGCTTGTCATTTTTAAAAATATTTATATATAGTTTTTTCCTATATCTGTACTACTTCAATTAAAACATTTACATTTTTATGTATTAATATTTTCTTTTATTTATTTTTTTTTAAGTTTACAAAAAGAACAATTCACATACTGTGCTATAATTAAGCTATTTAATAATACAAGTTAAGTTTGTACAAGAGTGCATAAGAGATAATGCAAATTTTAAAATACCTGTTGACTTTAAATAAGCTTGAAAAAAAAAACGTTTTAACATGAATTTGTTACAACTTTTCTTTCTTTCTTTTTTTTACAACAAAGGTACAAGAGGTTAAAATCGTTCTGTGTAGGAAGAGGACTGACATATCTGAAGGCGTTATATCACTTATATTGTAAATTTGCCTTGCATGAAAAAAACAAACCCTGATTGATGAATCATTCAGAGTTTTTAGAAGCACACGAAAATAAGCATTTGCATAAGAAATCTATTAATGATTTATGCGGTCTATGATTGTGCCTGATGTGTAATTGAATAGCAGCACACAACCAAAATCAAAACTGTTTCTGATTCTGTCATGGCTAGTCATCCAACATTATGCCTGACCTGGACCTTAACTATCACCTGTCCATCTCACTCAGTTTGTCTGTAAAATTCCTTTTACTGGAAAGTCATTTTCTCCAATCTCTGATTCTACAGATGTGAACCAAAACACCTGAGCCCATATCAAATCATCCTGATGCACCTGGTCTCAAGACAGACCCCCGGTCCAAACACAGCGGAGATCCTTCGGTGAGATCTGGAAGTTCATCATTTTGTTGTAAATTTAGCATTAAAAATTATACAGTACATCTTTTACACTAATGAAAACAGAATAGAAGATGACCTAAAAAATTTAAAGTCTGCATGACATCAAAACTGACCCTGTTAATTTCTCATCGCATGTTTCGCATGTTTCATCCACATTATTTCAAAGAAAATGTTCCTCTTTTTTTTTATTGGTTAGGCTGAAAGAGCTAGATAATGTTATTAAATAGCCATTTAGCCATTTTAGCAAACACTCCTTATAGTTCGAAATCCATTTTTGTGTGCAACATGTCTGATGATCCAATCAATTCCTGCTTCAAATGTTTTGTCACTAAATGTCATGTTTTACTATATTACGAAAGTAAAATTGCTTGTAAATGGCAATTCACATTGACATGTTTTTGGACAAAGTGATGGAGATAGACACAGAAATGAGGCCAAAAGCTGTCAAAAAGTATTTATGAGAGCTGTCATGTTACATTTAAGGCAACATTCTGAAGTACAGTGAAGATCTACCCAATGTTTTCTCATCCAATGAAGTTTAAGTAACCTACCCCAGAGCAATTTTAACAAATTCAATGTCAAGTGCTCCATCTATCTGATTAGCCCTTATTTTTATGACTAATGGAAAGTATTTATTTTCTAAGTGTGGGGGAAAAATAATAATTTTAAATTAAATGACTTTGTCTTTGGTTGCCAGGTAATTAAATGCAAATCCACCAAGTAATGTAGGTATCCTTCCAATTCGATTACTCTGTGTTACTGTCATCTAATTCATTTTGCCTGCATACCTTTTTCAGTGAAAGATGGGTTTTGAAAGTATGTTGCATACATTAACTTAACAGCTTAAAGCTCCTGCATTTATTTTTACAACTGTGGCGAAAGGTGTAAGAAACAAAAAAAAAAAAAATGGATGTGATTTTCGGTGTCAGCAGTTTTCATCTAAACACAACGAGCATTCTGCTTTAATTAATAAAAAGAGCTCAGGGGTAAGAGACTCATGTAGTGTGAATATAAGTCGACTACTTAGATTTTTAACATGTTGTGATCGCTGGGGTAAAGACGGAGACCCACAAGGCACTTAAAAATGCATGAGTGTGAAAAACACCGAAAACAGATTTGTGCTGGAGGCATAAAAAAACAAACATCTTGTCAAATGCGGGAATTCTTCATGGTGTCTGGTTTGAAGGGTGAAATTGATTGATATGTACAGACATTCGAAGTGACTTTCTCTTCTAAGTTTTTTCCGCCTGCTGTCTGAAACTGACTTTGCATTCATGATGCAAAATGTAGATGTGATCTGTATGCATGTTGTCAATGCCAGAGAATAAGCTCCAGGCCCAACAGTAGACTGGACAGTAATTAATTTTTTTCTGTTACCGGAAGGTATGTGTCATAAATGTGAGACTGAGTTCTAAAATCTGTGTGCTTTGACAGGTGTATACATAGAAGCCATAAAAACAATCATAAAAATATTTCAGTAATACAAAATAATAAAGCATGAATACTAAATAAATAAAAATTACCATATAAATGAATATAAACAATAAAAAAATCAATAATATAAATAAAACGTTAAAGTAATCATTTTTAACACACTTTTGATAAAAAATAAAATATAAAAAATGTATAAAACTATATTAAATATATTAAAAAGTTATATTAAAGTAAAATATTTGTACAAATATTTTTACATTATATTATGTTTTTTACAGTAATATTATATACATACATACAGTATATATTTTGTAAATAATAACATGTATTTACATGGATATATTTATATTCATATTATTGATGTTACACATATATGAATATATTTAATATATATTTAATATGTATAATATATATATTTATATGTAATATATAAACATAACATATTTTTCTTAATTATATACATGCATATATGTCGGGGTGTGTGTTTGTGTATTATATATATGTATATATGCACACACAGTATACACACAGTGGGGCAGTTGTGGCCTAATGGATAGGGAGTTGGACTTGTAACCCACTATTAAAAAGTATTAAATTGAGTATGTTGATGAATCTAACTGATTGTAGAATGAACATATTTTTGTCTGCACTTTACAGCTGCATCTAAAATGTGAAGTACATACAGGATTATGAGAGTTGTCTCGCTGTCCCCTGCTGAGTCAGAGTATATGAAGACCCTTTAAATCTCCCTCGAGGCCATAGCATCCATCAGACGCAGTGTGTGGGGTCCTGCAGGGCGCATGATTGAGCTCTCCATGACTCGGGACAGACAGCAAGCCCAGAGGTCCTTTTGTCCCTGAACAGCACACAGGCAGGCAGGCCACAGGTTAATGAAAAACACCAGCTTCATCCCCACAGAGAACCTGACAGACTGAGGGATGCAGGAGCGGGGGGACATTTAACAGCATGGCTAATCTAAAAGTAAGAAATATTTACTATATTTCGGCTTCATATATTTTATAACACAAACATTTAGCATTTGGAAACAGGTTAAGAAGTGTATCCAAATGTTGAAACATCCTACAGACACCTACAGACATGGCTGCTCTCAAACCAGAAATTGAAATAAATCTACCATCAAAGTGTGTGAAATGAACAGTCACAGAGAAAGAGAAGGAGAGAGAGAATCGTCTAACTGAGAATCCGGCAGATGTAATTGTTATTCAAAACAGCAGTGTCAGAAAGAGGTGAGCTCAAACTGGGTGAGCCGATTGCTTTTTCTCCCTGAAGGAAGAGAGAAGCACTGGTCTTTCTGAATATCTCCGAATCAAAGTCACTTATTAACCACACAGAATTATCCTGCTCACTGCATCTTTTCAGGGGCCTTATCCACTGAATCTCATTTGCAGAGATAACAGTCTTTCATCTTGCATAGCTGATAATAGTTTTTTCCTTCTGTGGGTAAGTGAAAATGTTTGGGAGAAGAGTATGATATTACAAAATGCATGATGAAAGAAAAAGGCTTTTTTGAGAGTTTTTTTTTCTTTTTCTCTGGGTATATAAGGCATTTATGGCAATAAGTGTACAAGTTAGCATGTCTTCTGCTGACTTTTCTGTCTTATCATTATGATTAAATCATTAATTTTGGATTAATCCTTAATGTTATTAATTTAGTATAGGAACTGATTCTCACTATTAACTAGTTGCTTATTAGCATGCCTATTAATAAACTTTTTACTGTTTATTAGAACTTAAAGCATATATTCTTCATGACCATATTAAACATAAAAACTACCTTACTAACTATTATTAATTAAATTATTAGTTTATTAAGGCAAAAGCCATAATTAAAGGTTTGTTAAGATAGCAAGAACTGGATGTTAATAAATAAAATGTGACCCCATTTGTTTTCCTAATTTATAACTGATATTTTATTCAACCTGTAAAATAAACAGTTACACTTTATTCTGAATTCTTCTGAAATCAGTATTTGTTCTAGATGTTGTGAAGTGCTTCTGTATAATTTAATATTTTAACTTCTAACTATAGATTATATTAGCAGGTTTGTGACTGCAAGATTCACTACATCAACTGAAGTGAGATTCTGTGACACTTGGCCCTAAATGGGAATATTTTAATGTTTAATAATACCTACATTAATTAAATACCTAAATAAAGAACTCATTCAAGTGTTGCTGATCAGAATTTAAATATCAGCTTGAATTTGAGGTTTTCTTTAAATGGATTTGATTACTGTATAGGCTACTAATAATAAAAAGTTAAAATTATTTTTTATTAAATAACTTGAAAAACAAATAACATAATAATAATATATATAATAATAATAAACTAACATAATTATATAATAAATCAGGGATGGGTAACTTTGATAGTGATGAGGGCCAGTATTCTTTCTTCTTTATACCATATCCTTTTAACATCAAAATTTAAAAACTTTGGTAACACTTTAGAATAACGTTCCGTTGTAAGTCATTTATAAGTTATTAGTTAATGATGAAATGTTCATCTACAAAACATTCACAAATGATTAATAAGTGATTATTATGTTTAGTAAATTAATTTACAAGTCAATTACAAGTTGTGATATGTTGAAAAGCACAAAAAAAATCTTTTTTTAATTTAATAAAGTG